>VXBW01005443.1:415985-433367 GCA_013400375.1 Thinocorus orbignyianus | reverse complement strand
TTTTTTTTTTTTTTCTTCCTGCTGGAAATCACTTTTATCTTCTGAGCAGCAGAGAACTGGTGGCAGGTTCAGCTCTTCCCCAGGGAGGACCTGCCTGTGCTGGAGAGAGCAAATCCTCCCTCCTTCCCAATTTCCACGTTTGTGTTTGGGAAAATTGCCTGCCTGTTTAATTTCACTGCTTCCTTTCTGCTAATCTCCGCCTTCTAAGAACCTGTTCAGAAGTTCAGAGGAACAATGGAGGTTTACACCACTCTTTGTTTTGTAGGACCTAAGTAGTAAATGAGATTAAATTTGGCTGGTGGTGGCACCAGCAGCTTGGGTGGTGAGAATGCTGGAGGCAGTGTGGGGTGCTCCACTTCTTTATAGCACCCTCTCAGCACCGTTTTGGTTCTCTGCTGACCTCTCTTGACCAACCTTCAGCCCACCATTGGGTGAATTATTCTGCTCCCTATTTTGTTTTTCAGCAGGAAAAATCAGAGTAATCACTGAGGCGAAGCGAGACTGTTCCACCCAAAACCCTGCACTGAGACCCACTGTGAAGTGATCAAACGTTGCCTAATTCCCCTAGCATTTTGAGGGGGAGGGGGTTTGCTTATTTTTATGGGGTGAACCCAGATGCCAGTTCAGCTGGTGGGAGGCTTTCCCCTGTCTTGATTCACTGTTGGAGCAGACCTCAGAGACTCTTGCCCGCTAGTCAAGGACTTCCTGATGGCTCCTGATATCTCTATACAGCCAGTGCCAGTCGCCTTCAGCCACCCGAGCTGCCTTTTGTTTTTGTGCAGTGGACTCGGGTGAACCACTGCTGTGTCGTTCTGCTGTCCCTCGCCTCTCCGAGCAGGGGGGAGATGGGTTTTTTCCTCCACCATCCTTCCCCTGAGCATGTTTGTCCCTTGGCAGGAGATCTGCTTATTGAACATATCTCTGCAGGCGTCCGAGGGAAAGCGAACGCTGAGCTCCTGCAACCGGTCTTCACAGTGGCTACCGATTATATAATGTTTAATGTCTTATTTTCATATTCTTCTCAAAGTCGATGTTTATATGTAGAAATAAGCCACCATGGGCTCTTTAGACTTACTGAACCTCCTTCCAGCTGCAGCCAGGAGGTGTCCCGAGGTCTTGAAGGCACCAAGGAGACCACTCTGGCAAGGGAGAGAGGATGCTAGGAGAGGAAAAGACTGGTGATGGACCTTGAGCTGGGTTTAGCTGGTGATATCTTACATATTAAATCGTGCATTGCTCTGCTGAATGTGGTCTCCTACCACTTACATCAGAAATCTGCGCTTAACACTTTGGTCCTGGTAACCTATCTCTGGTCCCTCTTAAATCCACACAGAGACACCTTCATGAGCATACTGAACCCTGCTAAAGTTAACGTGCTGAACTGAAGGATTACAATTTACAATTGAATATTTAGTGAGGGGAAAATGTCTTAACTATTGAGATGGTCTAAAATAAAGAAGGCCTGATAGGAATGAAGGGCTGTCTATCTCCTTTTCCCTTGCTCAGTCTTTCATGGCTCCTCTTAAACAGACTACTATTAATTTCTGCTGTAAGCAGGGGGAGGAGCTGTAAAGAGGGTGGCTTTTGCTAAAATGTCATTGCAAGCTGTTACTATTAAGCAAGCCTGCAGGAGGAATGAGGGGAAACAACACAGTGGTGTGCAAGGCACTGCGATGCTTTTGTTCTGTGCCAGTGCAGCTTTCAGAGCCGAGGCAGAATTTTAGCCATGCTGCAGTGACATTTGTAAATGAGAACATGGCAAGACCCTTAGTTTGGACAGAATAAAATGCTCTTTTTAAGGGTGCAGGGGAAAAAAAAAAAAAGAGTCTGGCTTAATGAAAAAGGGAATCAGTCCAGGGGGGGGAAAAAATATAAAAAGGTTTAAGAAGCAAAACAGAATTTAGAAAGAGCACACATGCCAAAAAGAGAGAGTAATCAACACAGGAGAAAGGGTCTTGCAGAGGCAGAGTGTGTAGGGCTGGGAGGGAAAGGACAGCAGAAACAGGGAGGGGAAAATGCTTCTGGAATGGCACAGGGGCTTAGAAAGCTAAAATGAAAAGAAAAGGCCAAGGGGGAACATTCAAATGGATATAAGGAAGAATGAATGCCTGTAAGTCATCTCAAGAATGTGTGTTACAGTCTCTGAACTGAGGATCTTTTTAAATTTGTTATGAATTTTATCCTGCATTCTGTTTTTGCCGTTTGATAAGAGACTGCTTTGTGGCAACCACAATCCCCGTTTCAGGGAGCTGACATTTTTCCCTTGAATTTCATGGCTCTGTAGCACTGCTTAAAGTTTCCTTTCATTTCATTGAGAAGGTGACAGATTGATTGTGGGCATCTTTGACCCCCTGTTTGTGCACAGGCTCTCTCTGTGCTATAACAAGTGCCAATTGTAAAATGTATAAGCAATTTTTTTAAATTTTTTTTAAATGCAGGTGTTGGTTCAAAGCCCAAGAGGAGCAGCCACCCTGTCCCTGCATGAATGGTCCCATCTTGCCGGAGCCAGGACGGGGAGCAGAGGTGGGCTATCACCTTTGTTTTCTCCTTTTCAGCTCTTGCTGCCTCTTGCCTAATGAGGCACTGGCTATTTGTGAGCACTGAACTGCTCAGGCAGAGCTTGAAATGTGCTGCAGAACTGGCTCTCGCACACACGGGTTGTCGGTAAGGCGTGGAAAAGGCTGCAGAGGAATGCCAGCACATCCATCCTGGAGGCCAGGGTAAAACTAACCCATTAGAAATAACCCCTAAGCTTTACTAGATTCCACATCAAGTAGGGAAACACCTGAGGCTTCATTTATCTTTGCTCTCAGAGGGGATTTGCAGTCTCTGCTCTCATCAGCGGAGCTCCACCAGATGAGGCGTTCGCCCTGTGGGTACGGCAGAGAGGAACCGTTTAACAGTCCATGAAATGATGGAGAGAGTTGCTGCGAGATTTGCTGTTCCAACCATTCGTGGGCAGCCCTGACTCCTTGGTCCTGCTGTGCTCGTGGGTTATGGTCTGACCCACATCACTTCTCTACCCTTCCAGGCAGGTTGTCCCTCTGTGGAGGCTGTAAATTTGGGTAGAAATAGAGTCTGTGGAATTTTTTTCCTATCTTAATGAGTATTGGAAAATGTCTTCCAACACTAAACCTTAAAAGCAAAGGCTTTGACTGCCAGTATAATTATAGCCTGAATTGATTAAGTTATTACATTTTTGTTGGATTGTGCTTTGATGTTTGCTTACAAGAGCTGAACATGCCACTGCTCTATGGTGGACGAGGTTTTCCTAATCAGTTCTTGCAGTTTCACTTCAGAGGCTCACACATTCACCCAGCAATACAGCGATTTCATTAAACTGGGGGTTTGAGTAAACCTCCAAACCAAAATTCATCTATTCTAACATCAGATCAGTGAGAAAACGGGAGACATGGAAAACGGTACATGAGATTGGGCTATTAAGAATAATTAATACTAAACATAATTGACAATTACTTAGCAAGAGTGGTATTTGGCTTTAAAAGGCCATCTATATTTATGGTGCTACATAGTACAATAAAAAATAACAATCTGTTTTACTGAGATGAGCACGAAGCAGTAACAAATGCAAATGTTGGGCTCCTTTCATCTGCCGGCAGCGCGTTCTTGCCAAGTCGTGCAGGTAGGCGATGGCTGGTACACAGGCGTTAATCAAAACTTCAGAAGGCATCTTCTAATTGTTTCTGCATCAGTACAGCCTGGGTTGTAATATCCTTTTGGGAAAGGAGGCAGTAGCTTTTAGACTTGGTGCGATTTACATATAAAAGATTCATCTGTTGGTGTTAACGGGCTGTGTAGAGCAATCACTTCTCTGTAGGCAGGTGACTCTTATAGGCTGTGTGTACATATGCACGTATATTCTTTCCCCTGTTAAAATTTCCCTGAGTATTTTGTACATTGTTTCCTGCATATAGTTTAGACACTGATCCCTTATAATCTTCTCTCTTCCCATGTTCACACTCTTACTTCCAATTCACTACACCCTCCAGCACATCTCTTTCTGACCCATTGGTTATTTCCCCTACTCTGTCAAGCCTTACAGGTATAAAGGAAAGGAGAAGGAGATGAACAAAATAACTAAAGGATATGTAATGGAATGAATTTAAAAGAAACAAACCACCACCAAACCACATAAGGAATCAGTGACTAATGAGTAGGATGTACCGTCTAGTATGTCATTCATTTAGCCCTCTCTGTAGAGGCTAGTACCAGATGGTGCCCTGAGGGACTTGGATGTTCCCATCTATGCTCTAACACTACTAAAGAGGTGAGATGAGAAAAGGAGATGAGATAGATAACGCCAATCTGCCCAGCAGAAAAATGATTATGATTACATAACTAATGACCCAGGGAATTAGACAATATCAAAAATAGGAAGCGTGCCAGTTTGTGCCATGACACGTCTGAGCAGCCAAAGCAATATGGGGACCATATAAGATGAGTTTATTTGAACATATAATGGTTAAGGAAAAAAAGGGGGGTTTCTTATAAAGCATTCAAAAATATTCTGCTCACTTGACAGCCTTTCTCTAGATGTTAACTGATAAAACTCCACTGTTGTGCATGATTGCAATAATTCCAACGAGGATGTGCACTTAAACGTTCCCTTTTTGCAGCGTTTAGCTCAGCTGGGAACTTGTTAGAATCTGATTTTCCTCCAGTTACGTTAAATAATCTTCCTGTTGAACGCAGTAGTAACAGGATTGAGACCTTAGTGCTGCTGCTGAGGAAAAGTAGCTTGTTCTTTGTCTGTACAGGAGCTGTCAAACTGGTTCTTGCTCTGTTTTGTGGAAAACGGTTTAATGCTGAGGCTCCTGTTCCTATGGGCTTTATGGCACTAGGGAGTAGTTGGAGGACTATGTGTCGTGGAAGTGTCTCTGGTGTAGGACCAAGCAGAGGTCTTGGTCACAGACCTTAAGAAAGGATGTGCACCACAGATAACTGAAATATTCCACATTTTAATATTTTTGGAGAGGAATGTTGGATGAAATTTCAAGTTACTCAGAAAAAGGCTTTTTTTAACCAATTTCCCTCCCTTAGTTATTCTGAGATTATTTTTTATTTATTTATTTTCCCCCCCCTTTTTGTTTTGTAATGTCTGGGAAGGGATTTTAAGCTCTGTCTCCTGCAGCATTCTGATGCTGGTGTCTAAATATGTATCAACCAGATATTTTAATTTCTGAAACTAATTTCAGTGTGCAGTCCTGCAGCACAGGTAGCGTAGAGGTCTGGCTATAAAATGTGGAGCAGCCCGAAATGATATAAAATGCAGCTTTTTGCCCTCTGTTGGAAAATGTTAATGAGCTGGTGATCTCATTCTGTATTTTAGGCAGGTGTCCACATCCTCAAAAATGTGACTAGAAATGACGTCTTTGTTGATAGTCTCATCAGATTAATTGGACTTCAGGACTGAGCTAATTCTCACATCAAGAGGCTTGAGAACATACTGTCGGAGCTGCGTGAAGAACCTTGAACTCCTGTTTCTTGTGCTGTCGCCAGATCATAACAGCTTTGATGGGCTGGATTAGGAAATCGATATACACACATTGACATGCTAATCCCGTCAGGGACACTCATTAAATAACATTCAGATAAAGGGGCCATAACAGTACGCATGGCTGCAGCAGAGTGGTAGATTTTGTTTGGTTTAGCTCTTTCAAATAATTCAACATAAATGCATATAAAACATTAAAAATAGGTATTCAACTCCCAAAAGTATGAAATCTGGCATTAATGGTTTAAGTCCATTTTAAACATATGAAAAAGGGTCAGGTTTCGATTGTACATGCACATTAATGTGAAGAAACTCCTAAGAGTGAAAGGGATCTGCTGGGTCACAAGTTCAGTTCTCTGCTGTAGGAGATATCCATGGCATGTAATACCTTCCATAAAGTGATCAAGTACCATTTTAAAACTAATTAGAATTTTTCTCCTCTTGGGACTCTGCTCCGTAACCTTTCTCCAATAATGGGTAGAGACCTTCATCTAATTTCAGACTAAATTTATTCCTGGCTAATTTGTATTAGGGTTGTTTTTTTTCCTTCTTACAAATCCTTTTTCCCTGTTGTTCACATGGTGTACTTACAGGCAGGGCTATCTACTCTCAGTTTCTGCTCTGTAAGGCTGAACTGGCAAAACTGGGTGAATATAGTCTTATTAAAACATTTCCATCCCTTGTTCATTACTTTTTTGTGCCAGTTCTGTAAGAGTTCAGTCTTCCTGAGTATCAATTACACCACCTTTTTTTGCGTTCCACATGACATGTCACTGTCATACTTCACCATCTTCGACTCCTTGCCTTGTACAAAGCATACTCACTTCTAAAGGTCTGCTGGAAAAAAAAAAAAAGTGCAAAAAAAAAATAAAAAAAGCTAAAAGATCAGATTTTACCAATAGAAGGCAGAAATCTCAGCCCAGAGTTTTAGGTTAAACGCATTGATGTCTATAGAGTCAAGGAGTCCAGGATCCGCCTTCTGTGAGGTTCTCCAGGTCAAACATTCCAACCTTGCTGCAGGATGGCAGATGTTTCTCCAAGGAGAAGGCAAAAGTCTTTTTGACTGTGAGAACTGCCCCCATATAAGCAAAACTTTGCTTCTTCAAAATTACTGAAATGAACTGGAGATGAAAAGATGTACAGAACATAGACAGCAGCATCCTGTTGTGTTCCACTGTATGGGATAGGACGTGGATTTTGTTCCCGCCTTCAGCAGTTCTCCCTTAAATCAAGCTAATTGCTTTATTTCCCTTTAGTTTCATTTAAATTTCTGCCGGTGCAAGCCACCTGGTGCCGAGAACGATGGAAATCGGAATATCTTTGCACCACGTCTAGCAAACGGGAACTGGTGTCAGACGAGGTGTGATGATGGTAATACATGATGGGTGGGAGAAAAGGAAAGAGAGAGTAATAGTACCAGGAGTCCAAGAAGAGTTAAAAACTGCTAATGGGGACTTTTTGGCAGCCTGCCCTAGGTCCCCAGTTAATAGGATCACTCTGTACAGTGGCATATGTGGCTCTATCAGCTCATGTAGGTGTTCGACAGGATCCTGTGACTGAGGGTTGTTTCCAGATCCACAGCTTGAGCGAGGCGCTGAGAGGCTTTTCTCAAGTAGGAGAGGAACGTTCTCATCCCTCCAGGATGCCAGTTGTCTCTGTTTCATGGGATTACGTTATCAGTTTTGACTTCAAATAAACAGCTTACAGAGTTTTCCCAACTGTAAATTATAATTTTTTCTCTTCATTTGATCTCTCCACTCCTTCTTGATCCTCAAAGTAGGCATCACATGACTCCATTTAATTGATTATTTTGCTGTTATCTGTTTCATCTAGCATTATTAGCAAGTACCGCCTTATATCATTTTGGAAGGTTTGTTAACAGAGAGATCGGTTGGATCAATATCCACATAATAGAGATGCTAATTACTTTGTCTACAGCTGTGTTAACTTTTAGCCATCCTTGCCAATCTTGCGTGCCACTGTAGCATGAACTCTTGATAGACTCTCAAAATACGCTGCATATTTTGTCTCATTTTATTGTTGTATAATACACACGTAAGATTGAGCCTTGATGGAGACAATCCCTAGAGTTTTTGAGAAAATCTGAACTTTCTGGGCTCTTTTCTAATATAAATAACAGGCCTGATCTGCTGCTGTCTCGCATCCTGCATCACTGAGGTGTTGGCAGAACGTTGTATAGAAAAATAGGTGATCTGTCTTGTCCTCTGTAGTTCTGCCCACTCCATTTATACAGCTTTCACAGAATTGTTTTTATAGGACCGATGTAGTTAAATCATTCTTGATGGCTATGCAAATCATCTTACTCCAGGTTTAAAAGTGCCTTGTTTTAAGAAATAGGCAGAAACTTACACTAGTTTTCAACCTGATTTAAATGAAAATATTGCAATCTTCCCGCATGAATTATGTTTAAGCAAATTTTTAATGTGTATCTTAAATATAGTTCAAGTAAGGTGGAGGAGGAAAATTGTTCATAAAGTTTCTAGCAAGCTGCCACGTAAATAATAGAAATTCACTGTTGTTATGGGTGAGAGTTAATTTATGAAAGACATAGATTATTTTATTTATTTATTATTTTATCAGAAGAGATTTGTATGTGGTGAGTACTTGATAGGGAAAAATAGTAGAATATTTCAGGTCCAGGTGACAGGATGACTGATAGCAGAGACAAAGGTGTGTAAATATTAATCCAGAGCAGGGAAAGGAATAGGGAGAGTTGAAGGGAGAGTCTGGAGGAAGAGGAATAGATACGTGGGCCAGGTCAAGAGCATGGCAGCTTCTACGTGTAGTGACAGAAATTTTTTTAATGTGTTGAATAGTAAGTCACTGGTGAAATCAAATAAGAGGTGATAGAATCGCAGGAAAAGAACGTGACTAGTTTGTCAGCTCATGGCTTTTTATTAATTCTCTTCTTTTTGTCTAAAAGACTCCCCTTTCACACTAGTTGCAAACTCCTCAGTGAGGAATTCTGAAGAAGAGTAGTATTTTGTTATGTTAAAAATGATGGATCAGCTGATTATACTACAAATCTTGTAGAAAGTAACAGAAATCTCTATTTTAACTCGAAGTAAGGAAGTATTATCTCAATACCCCTTGAGATGGTAGCTTTGATTGTGAAATGCCTTTACTTTAATATTGCCTTCTCCTAACAAAGCTAGGATCAGTGAGTAAATACGAATACAGGGAACGCTTTCTTTGCTTTTTTGGTTGGTGCTGTGTTTAAACAACTTATCTTTGCCTTGATGCAGAACAACAGCTAGCTTTTAAAGAGAGCAGAGAAAGCCACAGCATTAGCTTCCTTCCCTTTCCCCATTTTCTCAAGCCTTAGGTTTGAATAGAAATGTGTAAATAATTGGTCAATGAAAGGGAGGAGGCACTTAGTGACAATCACGGGTAAGCAGTCTTTCAAGGTCATATCTGGAGAACCAATGATCTCCTGTGAATTTTGTTATCTATCTGTTCCAACATTGTTCTCTCTACTCGTTGTGTTTTGGGGTGGTTTTTTGCTGCTGTAGGAAAACGGCAGACCTAATTTTATAACTATATGTGCCTGTGTATTTGTGCTGCGTGGAGTTTGTGTACGCCAGAGACAGCATTGAAGGCAATGATCGATTTGATAGACTACTGCCAAATCCGTACAAAACACTCCTTGTAAATGATAATTGTTTCTTTTTTTTTTTTTTTAATCTGTCCTGAATAAATTGCTCAAAGTGTCATTGAATGCTCCTTTTCTACAACTTACCATTTTAACATGTCCAAATTTCAATATTAACATTGTATTCCTTTGAGAGTTGAGCTTTTATTCATTACATTCCTTTCTAGTCTAATAGCTATTATTATGCTGCTCATACTTGAGCTTCAGAGCTAATTATAGTCTTTGGCTATCTCCTTCTGGAATATAGATACTGATATATATTAATAACACGTACCTTGCTCTCCAGCCAGCACTTATTTCACAAGGATGCTGTGATTTTGTCCTCTCATACTGACTAAAATGTCCCAATTCCTTTTGCGTTATCATTTTGCCATACTGAAAATACATTATCTACTAGAAATCTCTCCAAAGAGAGATCGCAGCCCCTTCCTCCCCCCCTAGCTGGAAATCCCTTAATACAGCCATGTACTGTCAGCTCGCACATAATGAAAATGTCAATAGTCCTCAGATTGGAACAGTTAAGGTACTGAAACAGATGTAGCCCAATACAAAATAAATCTACTGAGCAGATGAAGAGGGAGATGGCTTCCTCACACGTTCATTAAAAAAAAATAAATAATAAAAACAACCCTCAAACCCAAATTAACCATGAAAATCCTGCTCACGAGATCACACTACAAACAACACAAAGCAATCGTCTCTGGCCCAGCAGAGTCACGTTCTGTGCGATGCCGCAGCTTGTGTCCAGAAGGATCAAAGGGAATGAGATCTTACTGCCTGCTACCCGCTGATGAGATGGCAAACCTTGTAATTCCTATTTCATTTCTCAGCTCTCCTGACCAGAACACAGGAAAGAATTATAATTTGGTTCAACCTTCCCCTTTCTAAATCCTTTGAAGGCAGGATAGAAGTTAGAGAGAGAAGTTCTGGTACGTGTGCTAATTACAGACACAATTCCACTAGAGCTGCTATGAAATGTATAGATAAAACTGTTATTGAATCTGTAGGTATCACTTTTCTCAGTGTGTATCCCCAGAAAACCTTAGCTGGTCATTTTAGCTGCATTTGTGCTTTCGGATTATCTTCTTCAGATCTTGTTCTGTATTGAGAGACAAGGGTTTGGGAAAATTAATGTCTTTTAAACAATGTTTTGAATTTTCCTTTTTCATCTGTCAGGTCTTCGTAGATCAGTGGGAGTAATAAGCAATTATTTAATGCCTACAAAATAGTCACAAAATTACTTGGAAACTCCTGTTTAATAACCAGTGGACAAATAGCTCCCATTAAAGTGGGTGACGAAAAGGTCACACACATCCCTGGATTTATGAACAGGGTAGTATTCAGACAATTCATGCAACTTAGAATTTTCAGGGAGCATGGGGAAGACTCTGAGAACGGTAAAGTGTTTAGAAAATTTGTCTGCCAGTGGGAGACTGCAGGTGCAAAGAGAATAGTAACAATTCACCGAATCAGTCTGCTTTTCCCTGTGAGAACACAAATCTGTATAATCAGCTTCTTTAAAAGTTACTGTAAGATGCTTATCAGAAAAATAAATAAATAAATAAAAATAATTCATAGTCTTAATAGGCATGAAAATTAACCATTTCAACAACTGAATAATTTTTGTGGATTTTTTTCTCAACAGGAATCATTTCAAAGAAAATTATTCGACCTCCTGAAAAGTTTACTTTAGCTGAAGCAAGGATTCATTCAAAAGGCTTCCAGAGCCAGGATTAGCCCACGAGGTAAAATTACTGACTAGTGTAGGCATCATGAGGGTTTTTGAACTACTTGTAGTCCTATAGAATTTAACAGTACTCATGAACATAGTTCAGGTCTTTCTGAAAAGACATCCTTTAAATTCAATAGTATCTGAATAAATTTGTGGTAGGAGGCAGTGCTTTCACATGTGTTTATAGAAAATGTGTTTTTCACTTGACAGAATATAGGCGTGATCAGTAAGGATCTTCTAAAACAAATGTATCTTAGTCTCTCATCTTTACATGTACTTAAAATGAAAAGGGAGCGCTAATCCCATTTTACCACTCATTCATCATTTCCTGGTTTGCCTTGCCTGCACTCATACACCGAGATCGCGGCTTTCTTCAACATTTCTTCCCTGAAATGCCTGAAATCTACAGATTCTTTACATTTGCCTTCTCAATGGCTGTTTTAGTCCACATCCTATAGTATATTTATCTTTAAAATTGCTTTTAATTCAAAATTCGAATAATTCTATTTATGTGGTGGCCATTTTGTTTTCCCGTGAGCTGTCCCCCTACAAGGATGTCTAGGAAAGATGTGGGCGAGATCTCCATTAATGTGAGATAATCTTATTAATGAGTGCAAAAGAAATACGTGTGTTGTTTAAAAGACAACAATTAAAAGACAACTAATGCTGTAAAGAAGTGTAACAACATTGGGAACGTTTCCTTGTTCACTAGAAACTCTTATCTTTTTGAAGAGTATTTATCCTGGATAGCAGTAAGATTTAATGCCTATACATTCAAATATTTCGGTTCTGTGGATGGTATGTTACTCGTGAGCGACATTCTTGTAAATTAGTCCTCACCAGATGCTTTGTCTTGTGGTCTAAATTGCTGTAAAACCTATTAAGATATATTATGCACATAAAAGGGACAGAGTAGCTACCGAAACACTGCTATAAGGGATTATGTGTTACTTGATTGTTATCCATTAAACAAAAAGAATTTCATCATCCCACTTGAATCTTGCTTTAGATGCCTGTGTTTGAATCTGTAATGAAGATTAAAGGCTATAGTCGCAATCTGCCAACGCAATTTCTCCTGTCTTACATTTTTGTTCGTTAAATACTGGTTATTCCTTTGTGTTTGTGTCTCTGTAAAAAGGTGCCACGGAAGCTCTCAAGTATTTACTCTGATATTTTAAATCGCGTATATCTGGGCACAGGGCAGCTGTTACAGATGAGGGTCCTTGACCCTGAGGTGTTGTCCCTGTCCCTGCCTTCATCCGTGGGACTGTGCCATCATCTCCCCAGTGAAATACACTCCAGACTAAGTAGGACGGAGCTTATTTATTAACAGATCAAAATGATGTCGTATTTACTTGGGGAGTCAAGGCTCCAGCTTGGCGTACATTATATGCCTATCACTACTTCACAAGCACTTGATGGCCGTCTGGTGTAGACTTGGTATTATTTAGAAATCACTGGGACTTAGATACTCTCTCGAGACCTGAGTCAGACAGTAACACTATAACACTGTTGACCTCGAGCTTGTGAGGCATGAAAGTGTAACCCGGCAAAAATATGACCTTAGTACAGGCATCAAGTCTTGTTTGGTTTTTGTTTCACTATTGGTTTATTTGTCTACTTGGTATAGATTGCAATAATACAAATAAGAGTAATTTTCAAAAATATTTTACCTAGCATATCTTCTGTGAATTTCAGCTTTCTTCCCTGGAAATCCCCACTAATCACTTCTTGTCATTAGTCTTGGTTTTGAGTCTTGGTTCGGAGTTAAAAAAATCCAATAAGTCTAGGAGAAGAGTGAGTTTAACCTACCTGCCTCTGTTTTCCTTCAATTGATTTTTTTTTTTTCCACTTGAAAATCTGCAGTTTCCTTCCTTCCTTAAAATCTTTGACACTGTGATTACTTAGCTCTGAAGAATATCTCTGGGAATTGACAGCATTTGTTGTTGTAGGTATTTCAAAATATCTTTTTTTCACATAATCTGTTACCAAACATTAAATCAAATGTTTCTGAGGTGCCATCAGCTTGGCTGAGTTCCTGCAGGGGGCTGATATGGCCAAGGAGATGAAGGACTGGACCCTCTCAGGCTATTTATGCTACAGAGCAGGTCAGTTCTTTCAGTAAAAAAGAACTTGTGACAGGCTCAGATTTAACTTGTTTTGCAGAATCCCTCTTGTCTATTTCTATGAGGGCAGAGAGCCATGTTTTCTTGTCTCTGAAGGATGGTTGAGCTCTCCTAACATCCATATAGGTGTCTCTGGTTCCCACTGTTGGGACTGGGGTGCTTGGGCTCCTTGATGGTGCAAGTGAGAAGGATTCAGCTTGACTAAAAGCCACAGGGTCAGATATCTTATCATGTCACCCTGGCACGAGTGGTTGTCTTTTCCACTTCCTTTTTTTTGGTCTTAAAATAATGTTCTGATTACACTGAAAAGCAGCCACTGTGTTTAGCATCCTGGCTCTCTACACCATTATGTGGTTGTGTTGAGGGAGGATGAAATCTTCCTTTGCCTTTCCCTGTGGTTCACTTTCCCATGACTGAGTTTTCCTACTCTCTACATATTTTTTCTTTAACAGAAAAGTGGAAACTATGCTCTCACTGGGGTACCTGTAGAGCTGGGACCGTAGGTCAGTGCCAGTGTCACATGCGTGTCCTTGGTAAAGCAGCCCTAAAGGCCTGTGAGCCCTGGATGGGGTGGCCTTGTGTCACTGCAAATGGTAAGCAGATGCTACGAAGAGAATGCAGATTGAATCACTTTCCTGTCCTGTCAGGTAGAAAGCAGACAATACCTCAGGGCTTTATTGTTATTCTGTTTTTCTAAAAACAATATAGAAGGAAATGCAGCCTGTGTCTGCTGTAAGCCACCCCCTTCAAGTTCAGCCTCAGATCTCTTTTTCTCTGGGGAGACAATGAGAGTGTGGGGATTGATTTTAATATTAATTTATAATCCCAACATGGTTGCTTTTCAAAAAGAAAATTGATCCTTATGCTGAATGATGCTGAAACGTGTGCAGGGCTCCAAGAACAGGTTTGTGTCTGGGTTAAGCTTGGAAACTGGAAAAATTTTGAGAAGTGATGACTGCATAGATTTCCTGATTCTTTTTGTCGTGTAAGTCCCTTAGAAGATTAGATGTCGGAGTGATTTCATGCTGTGTAATATCATGTCATTGGTAGGGTTTCTTTGGTAATAGAATTCGGATTTTACAAAGTACAGTGGTTGCTAAATCAGACTGCATGAAAAGCCAGGTTTTAGGTCTTGTAATTGTGACACTTTAACCAGAAGCTTAAAACCTCTGGTTAAAGGTAGTGCTGCTGCTTAGAAATGTCTCTCAACCTACCAAGGTGTAGGAGATAACAGCCAGTAGAGGAAATATACCTTAGAAATAAAATGTGGTTACTCAGTATTTAAACCAACTGCATCTGTAAACAGCAGGGAAAGATCTTTCACTTGAACATGAATATCAGGAGGAAAAAACAGTGACTGCTTTTTCTTTCATTTCAACTACTTATTAAAAATCAACTTTGCTAATACAAATGTAGCCTTCTTTGACTAATCTGTGAACTTTATACAAAACTAAATTTTTTGGCAAGTTTGCTGAATATGGAGATAGATTATGTATTTTCTAGGATTTTTCTCCCCAGTGAAGTTAAGAAGACATTTACAGAAAAAGTAGTGAGATCATTGCAATTTTTCATCATTATTCTTTGTTACACTGATTAAAAGCAAATGCAAGCTGTTATGAAAACAACTGCCAAAACCTCCCAAGTCTTGAGGATTTCCATTAAAAGTATTTTGTGGTGATTACGAATGAGGAGCAGAAACTATTTGCATATGTGCTGAGGGTGGAGTGATTAGACAGAGGTCCTGAATGTGGCTCCATATAGAAGCAGAGAAATAAAATTTGGCCAAGAAAGTGTTCCTTTCTACCATTTTCATGGAGATTGAGTTTAGTCACCTTCTTTTACAGAGGAAGTCCCAAGCTGAGTGTGACAGGGTTTGAAGTATTACAGAGATTAAGTAGTTGTGGGACATCCCTGGACAGGGCAAGCAGATTCATGGTGTTGCTGAACCACTTTGTTGTGTCTGGTAAGCCAGTCTGGCAGAAATACTACCTGATGTTCTTTTTATTTACGTACTTGAAGCTTCTAGACTGTGTACATTTAGGTTGTTTAACTTTGGATTCAGGTTTCGGTGTTTGTTCTTGGGATAAATATCTGTTATGGATCCCCAAGGACTCAGCCTTCTGTTTCATGCATGCATAAACTCACCCCTTGTTAGCTAACGATGTGGGCTGAATTAGTGTTGCTATGCTGACACTGTTCAGTTCTGCATCACTTGTATTCATTTTGCTTCCTTGCTTCATCCAGGCTCCTCAGTGTCTCTGCTCCTGCCTAGGGCTTTGGGCTCAGCTCACAACTGGGACCTCCCAAAGGGTATTTGCGCTGGCAGTGGTACCTGTTTGCATCCTCCAGCTTTGGATTCAAACCATGAAGCCTCACAGATACAAGGTGTAGAAGGCTGCAATCTCTAGCAACACCGACACTGTTATATTTTCATGTGATGATGTTCAAGGTAAAAGAGTTGTAGAACCTTTATGCTTGGAAGAGACCTTTTAGATCATCGAGTTCAACCATTAACCCAGCACTGCCAAGTTACCGCTAAACCATGTCCCTCAGCACCACATCTACCTGTCTTTTAAAAACCTCCAAGGATAATGATTTCTCTGCTTCCCTGGGCAGCCTGTTCCAACAGCTGACAACCCTTTCTGTGAAGAAGTTTTTTCTAATATCCATCCTAAACCTCCCAGGGGACAACCTGAGGCCATTTTCTCTTGTCCTATAACCTGTCACTTGGGAGAAGACACTGACATCCCCTGGCAACACCTGTCCCTCCTGTCAGGGAGTTGTAGAGCCTCCTTTTCTCCAGGCTGCAGCAGCTCCCTCAGCCACTTCTCACAAGACTTGTGCTCCAGACCCCTCAGCAGCTCTGTTGCCCTTCTTTGGACACTCTCTAGAACCTCAATGCCTGTCTTGTAGTGAGTGGCCCAAAACTGAATACAATACTCAAGGAAACAGTTCTATGACTCTTTCTAGTGATGCATGACTTTTCCCTGAAGGTAGTTTAATTTTCATATCCTGCAGACGGTCATGTGGGCTTTCAAGAGGATGTTTGTTTCTGACATTCATGCAGAAGATATGCACTGAGCCAGCTATTGCCTTACACAGCAAACGTATGTGGCCGTACTCATTTTTACATTCTTCAAATAAAACCACGGAAATTATCAGGACTGGTTGTGTAAGTCGAAATCATTCATGAATCTTTGCAGCACTGGTACTTAAACATTTATGTAGTGGGCTGAAACAGAGGTTTTCTAGCATATGCAATAACACTTATGGAATGATGGCACACAACCTTTGCCCTAACTTGATCAGAGAAATTGAGCAAAAATCTGAGAGACAGAATCATTCTTCTGACTTTGTAAAAATTATGCTGACCCTGGCAATAATAGTGCAGTTAAACCTTCTCACACAGGAACATTCTTCATTGGCCTGGACAGGGGACACATGGAAATGGGACAAGTCTGAGCAGTTTTCTCCTTGGGATGTCTGGGAACAAGTAACTGCAGAGCTACGGCAGGTCTGGGTGATAAATAAAACGCTATTAAAAATACTGTTTTTTCTCCAAGACTGCCCTTCCCTTTCCATAATAATTTCTGAAGGACTCTGTTGGCTTAGTAGTTGCACAATTTCAGTTGTGTAGGAAATGCAGCTGTGCACTTGGGGGTATGCACTTGTTTACAAATCAAACTAAGCATAAACAAATAAATAAATAAATGTTAAAAATTAGGTTTTATGAGAGAGCTCCAATTAACAAGGTCCATGCACAATTTTGGGGATTGTGTTGCTACGTTTCCTGCAATGAAAATGTTCATGAACTGAAGCAATTTTTGAGCATGACCATTTATTTCAAATGAATGGATTAGGAAAAGCTTTAGGAAAGCAGAAGGTATGGATTTAAATGCAGAATGTAGGAATTGCTGCTGTGAAATCTATAATTCAATCTTATCATCCTAAGCAAAAGATGGATTTCTAGTAATGGATTGTCAATTTTAAACTGCACTGTATCTTTTTGTAATAAGCACAAGTAGATTCTTGTCAACTCAGCATGCAACATTTTTTCCCCACATGAATGTTTTTCCTTACAATATTGTGTACTGGTACCTGTACGTTTTAACAAGAGACCCCATTTTCTGAGGACATTTGCTCACATCACCCAGTATGAGTGGAAAAGCACTGGATATAAAATGCTTTTGCAATTAAAATTATCCAGTTTCAGTCAAAATCTTCCTTATTTATGCAGGGCAGATGCTTATCATAATTTATTCAGTGATTTTTTTTTTTTTTTTTTTTTTTTTTTTTTTTTTTTCTTTATAAGAACGAGTTCAAAGCGAGGGGTTTA
>VXBW01005443.1:379262-415938 GCA_013400375.1 Thinocorus orbignyianus | reverse complement strand
TTTAAATTTTTTTTGGGTTTTTTTTTTTTTTTTTTTTTTTTTTTTTTTTTTGGTACCTGAAGACAGGCCTTACAAGACAGAGGTTATAACCCTGGAAACAGAAGCCAGTAATTACACCTGCCAGCATTTCCGTCAGGCCACTGGTACAATTACCCATCAAGGATAATTGACAACTAGCTAATAGGATAAGCTTTTGTTTGTTTGGGTTGGTTTTCTGTGTTTTCCCCCTACTTAGCAAGGGGAAGTCTATTAACTGGGGAGGCTCCATCAGGAATGTGCTCATGGGCACATAAGGGGCAGTACCTTAAGCAGCCTGAAAGGGACGAGCATTTCTAAGAAGCTAGCATGGAGGAAGAAATAAATGTCTTTCGTCTTATCTTTGACATTAAAATTCCCCAACCTCTGGCTGCTCTAGTGCTGCATATGCCTGGAGCTTCTCCCAAAGGAGCAGGCAGCCAAACGTCCTCCATCTGAGCTGGATGGGCAACAGGTCTTCTCGGGGGCCAGCTCAACAAGCCACTGCTATGTTGTTTTCTTTCAAGGTGGCAACAGCAGTAGCAGTATTTCGTCCAACGACACCATGGTGAGACATGATGAGACTCCCTAACCACGGCCTTTCTCTCAGAAGCATGGGCTCAACATATTCTCAGAGCTTAGGGATGAAGAGGAACATCCATCATGTTATTTTCCTATAGCAATCGTCTATTCGCAGCTTGTTCAGAGTAAGCAGCGCTTAATGTTCATGGTT
This sequence comes from Thinocorus orbignyianus, assembly GCA_013400375.1. Lineage (NCBI taxonomy): Eukaryota > Metazoa > Chordata > Aves > Ciconiiformes > Thinocoridae > Thinocorus > Thinocorus orbignyianus. The sequence continues at coordinate 415,190 of VXBW01005443.1, read as the reverse complement.
GTAACAGCGAAGGCTGCAAGTTCTGAGGTCAGAAAAAGGGAGAAAGTCAAATTCACAACTCAGGGCACTCACCAGGACATGGGGAATGCAGACAGTCAGCTCCAGAATCACCAACTGGGTTTACAGTTTGCATCCCCATGCTGACTGGTTACTCGCTCCCTCTGATGTGTGCTAGATCCTTGTCAGGCAGAGAGGAAATAGGAATGTGGATGCTTTACTCCTAGAGGCCATCAAACTATAAAATAGGTCAGTTCCATACCGATTTCTCTGGATTTCTGTCAACCTCTGAAGATGAAACTGAACCCAGAATTACAAACAAAAGGGACATCTTTCTCAATCAGAGTGTGGCATAAATTTGATCTATGTTTAGTGTTTGCTGATGGCTGACTTGAAAGACCCACCCCTTGATCAGCCTGTGGATCTATTTTTATGTATTTTGCCAAATGCCTGAATACCTTCATGCACTTTCGCTTCTAGAGTCTACCTCTGGTGGCTGCCACAGCAGTGGAAGCACCTACATCCTTCATCTACCCCCAGCTGCTGTTATTCAAGTGTAGCAGTGCACTCCAGATCTACTCCAGGACTTTCTTAAGCGACATACTTCTCTGCCTGTTGCCTGGTGATTACAGTGTTTTTCCGTTGTAATCTTCCTTACACAGCTAGATGTCTGGATCTCAAGGTACGTTTCAATATCTGAAGGGATATTATTAACTCATAGTATTTGTATTTAAAATATGCAAACCCATTAATCCAAATTACCTGCTGGTTTCCTGCTGAATTTAGTTCTCAGACCAATTCCTGTTACCTTTCAAAAAGCACAAAAATTGGGTTCTAAATAGCTTCTGTTATAAAAAATTAGAACTATGAACAAGGATATTTTTAAACTCTTTAAACCATCTGCACGCTGCCTACTTACCTATTGTGCCCCTAATTTAAAAGGAATGCTAAAATGAGTGCAAATGCTGAAAATTATGGCTCTGTGTGGAATACTAATCTGCAATATTTGAATGTTTCTTACATTTTAAAATTCCCCAGACTCTCATTTCTCCAAGTTCCCATTACGGCACTTGTTAGGACATTTTGCAGTTATGAGTAAGAAATGAAAGTTTGGAGGGTCTCACTAGAGCTGTTCCCTGTGACTTTGACAACCTCATGTAATTCCAGGATTCATCAGATTAAAATCAACACTTCTTCCCTTAATATTACAGGGGGACTAGAAGAACAGTTATTCCATCAGGAATGCTCTTTAACATTCCTTAAAGATTCACCTTCTACGTCCTGATTCACACCACCAGTGAAAAAGACATTCTTTCTACAGACAAATCCTAAAAACAGGAAGACAAACTTGATTCTTTCAGATTTGAGTATCATCACCCAGTATTTTACCATTGGAATTTAATTGCCAGTCCTACCAAGGACACAGAAACCAGAAAGAAGTGCATCCCTCTCTTCTGGAGAGGGCATCAGAGAGTTGAGGAGTCAAAGTGGGCACATCTTCATGTCTTCATCTGTCATGTAACAGATGAGGTCTGGTGTTGGGAAGATGAAGACAAGTAGGGCTGTAGCTATGCTCAGATGGTTATAAAATGCCTAGACAGCCTCATTTTACACATTTATTTCCATTGGAAAATAACCAAGAACTTGGACTCCTGCTGCCTGAAAAGACATTTCATTAGATCTTATCTTCTTTGTCCCCTCCAGTAGTTGAGGAGGATGTGACTATAACCAATCAACATTTTGTTGTACTTCAGCACACAATTCCTAGCCTTTCTTTTCTTCTTGTTAAAACCATTGGCTTGGTTTACAGATGGCTAGGCTTTCTTAGTCTGGTCCTTCCTATTTGTGTTACAACAGAATCCATGCAATAACCATTGTGTTGGGTGAAGGAGAATATAAATTATTAAGTAGTGCCCATTTGTCCTGGCCAAACATGGAGGAGGGGGTTGCTTTTTGCTCTGTCAGATATAAAAATTTTGGAACTTGATAGTTTTAGGATTTAGTTTTGGCAGCAATCAGGGTAATTAATGGACTTCATTTAGCTGTTGATGTGGGTAGTCTCTCTAGTAGGATACTTGAGGCCAAAAGAGACAGCTTGGCTTTGGGTTTTGAGTTTCTGTTTTGTTTTATTTTTGTTTTCGTGGTGTTTTTTTTTCATCAGGTGGGGGGTTATTTTGGAGAGGGGAGTGGTTAGCTATGTGTGGTTTTGGTGTGTTTTTTTTTCATTGAATCAACCTTGTGCTGTATAGCAAAAGAAGCATAGATAAAATGTGTTTGAATTCTGCAGTACTTCATTGTGAGTAAATGAATAGCATGAAAGAATAGCGCGGAAACCAGTGAACCTGAGGCAGACTTGAACTTTCTGGACTTCTTTTGTTGTGTATTTCTCTTCATTACCATGGAAGGCATCATAATGTTGGCGCATGCTCCTGCAGTCATAATAACCACCCTGAATAGGCTCCGTCACAGCTCTTGAGTGGAGTCAGACCTTTGTTAACACAGGAAGCAAAATATTCATAGAATTTGACAAGGATAAGGGATCTTCCTTCCCAAGAGGGGAGGACAAGCAGGAGGGAGGATCTCCAGCTCTGGGAGATGCCTGGTGTTGAGGCACAATTATTTAGGGAGTTAGCAAGCATCCTTTGCCACTGCCATCCCAGGTCTTTTCCAGCTGTCTCCCCAGCCTGCTCTTTTCTTTCCAGTCAGCTCAAAAAGGATGAGGAACCATGGAAAACATCCTCTTTACATCTTTCTGTAGTTCTCCTTTGCAGAGCAAGGAAATCTGGGGGCTCAGATATCCTGGTACTTTGGAAAACAGTAATGTAATAGATAGGAATAAATATGCCCGGTGACTGAAATATTATTTCAAAACATGGTATGGTCTGCCATTTCAGTAATTATGTGGAAATTATGGTATTTTTCCTGGGGAAAAAGAAAACAACAGACAAACTAATTGAGAAATAGTTTGACCGTTTGACATATGATGCAAAATAATTTCTGTTTTCAAAAGTCCTGTTCAAGCAAATCTCAATGCATAATTTGGAATAGCATCACATCCAAACCACAACTGGTGTGCATTTCAAGTGGAAAACATAGAAAATGGTTCCTATTTGTAAATCTTAGTAAAACCTGGGGTGGACATGAGCTGATTTTTAGTTTTGCCATGAAATAAGAGACCTGCAGTCACATGGTCTTGAATTTTTTGGTTGGAATGTTTCATTGCCGGAGGGGAAATAGAAAAGCTAAACAGCCTGTTCAATTAAAATCAATGGAAAATTTCCCAGTGACTTCAATGAAACCTAGCATGGGCACAAGATCTGCGAAGATGACTGGAAATGGTCCGTGGAGAATTTCAAGGCAGGCAGCTTTGAACCGGGTAGGAAATAAAAAGGGGAAACCAGTATAAGTGTCAGCCAGTGGGGCTGCGATAAGCAAATGTGCAAACACTTCCTCTGATAGCACTGGAATTAGCTGCAATTAAGTATGATTTTTGATGAGGAACACATTGCATTTCCAGTTCATCACAGCGAGAAACATTTGTGTAATATGACAGCTGCAGCTAACTGCTTATGAGTCTCTGCAGGCACTTCCTGAAGTTGGTGAGCTGGTTTATTTGTGTGTGCAAAGCCGGTGGAAAATTCAAGCTTTCGACAATGAGAAAGAAATCGGGACAAAGTGGAGCAAAGCCCAATAGACCACTGTGCCCTCTTTGAATTCAGAGCATGCTTTTCTGCCCTAGTGCACACAAGGTAGCCCTGAGGTGATGCAGATGTCTCCATCCCACCAGCACTGTCACCTACCCATAACCCATCTGTAACTCTTGCTTTACTAGAACTTGGTGAAGGCTTTAGAAAACCAGAGGAACATCCATCATGGAGGCACTTGATTTTATCAGTCCTGCTCTTGCGTATGCCCTTTTCCACCCTTACCTCTATTGTTATGGAAGTAGAAAATGGCACATCAGGAGAGCAGTTCTTCACCCACAGACTTAGGCTGCCAAAATTTTTGCCAAAAAATGAGTTAGGTGAGTACAATAAGAAACTGAAAAGTAAGGAAGCATCAAAACTTCTGTGAGAAACATTAAGAAGGAAGACATGGAGGGCTGCAGAAACATGGGAGCATCAAAAGCCATCATTTGTCTTAGATGCTGTATTTAGGGCAATCCCTGACCTCACTGATATCTGTTTTACTGTTATTTTCAGAATTATACTCTGGTTCACTTAATGGAAAAATGAAGGATTCAGCTGAAACAGGTAGGTAGACAGGTGCTGGAGCATTTCTATGGACTGTAAATATGGAACTAAAAGAGTAAGATTTCCATATTTCTTCTCTCTGTGGCTTTGTTTTCTTCTCTTTCGTCTCTGTAATCAATTATTTTGGTGTAGGTGGGATGATGTTTTGCCTTACTGATGTAAAAACTGCCCTGTTTGCATGTTTCTGCTTATGCAGTGTTTAACTTAGGGGATAGTGCGGATCCCATAAGGAATTCCCTAAAAGGCAACCTTAATTAATGTTACCAGCTGTATGGAAATGTGTCTGCCCCTGGCAATGTAGGGGAATGATGCTGAATGGTGACAATGTTGTCCTCTTCCTCTTGAGTGTAATAGCTCTTGATCTTTCCTATTTCAGCACACAGAGGTGCTAAGCCTGTCTTGTAACGTAACCACATTGCAATACATTTGCTTGCCCGCATAAATTATATCTTAACCAATCATTTTCTCAGTAATTGTGTTTTAGGAAAAGGCAAAGAAGGACATGCACTTAATAACAGCTCTAGACCAGAAGCAGGGTGATCATCAAAGGAGTCCCGGTTTGTAGAAAACCTTACAGAAGACAACTAAGCCATGGTTTTTGCAGTTAGAATTTCACAGAAATTAAAGCAGCTGAACTATGTAGTGTGAATACGCCCAGGACTAGCTGTATCCTGCTGCTGGCAGGAGGGCTTATCAGCATAGGTGAGTAATAGCAGGGGAAGCTTGCCCGGCCGCTGTAACTGATTTTTGCCCTTACGGTACTTGTCAGAAAATATTGTCAGCTGGTTGCACTTTGCAGTGACAGAATTTGTCTTCATTCCCCCCAAATAATGTGCCTGTGCATGGGCATGTGTGTGTATTTTCAAACATGATAGAGAAAAAATAATTTTGTCCCACAAATGATTGTCTGGTTTATTGTTGTGTTGTCAGGGGTTTATTTTAAGAGGATTGCAACAAAAATAATGTTTTAACCTGTGTTCAGGCTAAGCCTCTAGATGTTGGGTATTTTGGAGCTGATCTGTGACCGTGTAGCAGTCGAGTTTAGGTTTGAATGAACCTGTGGGCAGCGGGTGATCTCTTGTTGCCCTATGGAACCAGCAGCTATTCACTCTGTCTCTGCTGCTGAAACAAGCCTCTTTAATATGGCTTTTTGTTGGGAATATTGGCTGTTTTCTACCTCTTTTCTCTTCCCCTGGTCTGTGACAACTGACTCACCAATCCTACTTCTTTTTCTTTGCCTTTCCTACCTGTAGTAGTGCCTTTCCCTTGGCTTCTGTTGTGTTATGAATGGAATCTCTGCTGCCACTTCTGATTTAACAAAGTTTGATGAAGGTTTCCCTTACTATTAGGCTGTACATTTTTGTGGTTTTATTTTAGCATTAGGGCTTCTGCTGTAAAAATTGTTCCAAAGGTGGGGAATTATTTCAGTCATAGTCTTTCAGGAGTTTATATGAGCTTTATTTTGGTGTACCACAGAAGTCCCAGGGAAGCTGGAGATTGAGCATCTCATACATACACGTGGACATGTGTAAATCTACACACTTCTACTGGCAAGACCCTTCATGTGGATGCATTTGTTCTTTAGTGAAACTTATTTCATTTGGGTAGCTAAAGCTACCTAACCTGCAGGATTTTTTTGCTGGGAATAACCGTGTCTCTGCTAGGAAGGTGTTTTAGGATGATCTTAGAGCTTAAACAGCCCTTTCATAGAAATGATGAGTTAATACTGAATTTCCTGCCTGAAATTCATTAACTGAGTTAATGCCTGAACTTCATGAATTCACGCACATGATTTAATCTACAATTTCGGCTCTGATCCTGATCCTGCAGCAGCTGCAAACAGTGAGAAAACTTCTGTTGGCGAGTTCAGGAATTGCTCAGTGCTCCCCTTTTGTAACTCACCAGTGTGAAAACCACCGGGGAAAGTTTCTCCCATGAATAGCTGGAGGGCAACATGGTCACTGCATGTCGACTCTCAGTGGTAGCTCTTAGTTCACATCTGTGGGAAGGAAGAAAATGGGAACCCCGCACTCTGCTCGGTTAGTCTGCAGAGCTCTAGTGTTTTCATGAGTTATTGCAAAGCTCTTACAACATGAAAGGGTCATGGAGGGTCCTCAGTGGAAATGTTCAGGAGCATTATAACAAAATGCCTTTCAGGGATATGTAATTAGGAGCTTGATCCCACTGCTTTGATTCAGCGAGATTACTCAAGTGAGCAAGTGCTTCAAGATTTAACTGTCTTGTTTTTCAGTGACAATACAATTGTATGTGTCTTTTGGCAGGAGATCCATGGAGTGACATTCAAAAAAACCTCAAGAAACTGGGAACGTTTTTCCTGGACTGAAATATCTTACTACTAATACTAATAAAAAAATCCCAAACCAGAAAAGTAATAAATGCTGACATCCTCAGGTGAAAAAAAAAAAACATACACATTTTTTGACAACTCTCTTCACCTGAGCCATGCGAGGTAGCTCTTTCTTGAGAGACACTCAGCATGAACCCCTTGCCAAGAAACTGATTTTTCTCAGGAAATGTTGATTGCCTTTTGAAAACAGCCCTTTCAAAGTGCTTGAGATGAGGTCACCCATTAAAATTGGCAAGCTGGCACTGTCATTTCAATGTGCGCCATGCATGCCTTACTTCGAGCTTAGAGATATATCATTCACCCTTCCTCAGTGTTTGTGTTTTTTTCCCTCAGTGGAAAGGTAACCCCCAGGCGGACAAAGAGGGTCACCCCTGCCTCAGGGCAATGGGGAGGTACATGGGCCATTGGAGGTACCATTGGTACATGGTACTGCTGGGATGGTCTTCTAAGACAGGATAAATTATATGTCTAGCTAATAGGGTTATGTCTTTCCATCAGTGGGGAAAAGGTACAATGGTCACTTTCCCAAGAAGATAATTATTAAATATTTATGCCACTCCTTTTGCACTGGCAATATTGCATAGGAAATCATGTTCAAAACCAGTGTTCCTCGTAATGAAGTTCAGAGACAAAGATCTCGATGTCTTGCGGACATTATTATCAGTCTTTCTTGGAGGGAGAGCCCACTGCACATCTTTCTTACAACAGTATTTCCATGGTTGCTGCTCAGTGTCACTCTCCATGAAATGTCCTGGTTTTGTTCAAGGTTGCTGACAAGTTTGTCAGAAAACCCCCAAACTGTAACATCTGATTGTCTGGGGATGAGAACAGGTTGAGAGTGCTCTGTAAAATTGCAGCACTACACAAAGTTAGATTTTACCAGTGCAATACTTTTTCATTTGATTAGCATGAGATTAATAGGAAAATACTTTTAAAGCGGGAAGATCAGCTGGTTGACAAAGCCAGAGCATTTGGCAGTAAAAATTTTTATCGGTAGCTTCGGGCTAACTATATTTTTTCCTGACAATTTATACGTTACTCAGCCCAAAGTGTGTGATACAATCAGTTTGTAGATCCATGGACAGAATGAAAAGTTGGCTTCAAACTACATCTCAGGGCTTCGCAGAGGGATGATTGCTCTGGTTTGGTGCAGTGTTTTTCTTTCCTTAGCAGATTTGAGCTGTAAAATTCTTGTTATAAGAGGCATTACCTAAATTCCACTTTCACTGTTATTTATTGCTATTTCTAACACTACTATTTGATGCATAATATTATTCTTGCTTTAGACAGTCAGAAATCCTAAACACCACTGTCATGTCTGAGCATGAAAATGTTAACGTTCAAATTGGTTATTTCTGGCACTGAATATGTATGTTTAAAACAAAACTCTTTGATACTTGTGATAATCATTACTCTTAGCTCTAAAATCTCCAACTGTTTAAGAGACAGAGTTCATTAAGTTAATTACAATTTCTTGATGGCAAATCGTCTTGTTGGCAAAGTCAATCTCTATAGGAAGTCTAAACAGCTGAAATGTAATCAGATACTGCTACAGAAAGTGGTTTAAAAGGCATAGTGATTGAAACTAGCTCATTTTTAAACTCAAGGCAAAGGGAGCCTGTGCCAGTCCTGGATTCTCTGTGTCTTTCCTTTTGTCAAAAAATTGATTTTTGTCTATTGTTTTTAAGTTGGCCAGTACAATAGGTAATTCATCATCACCATGAGATATAAACTCAAGCAGTCTCCAAAAATAATTGAATTTTGCAGAAATTCTCTAAGGGGGTGAAAAATCCATAACAGCCATTAAATTCTGTTCTTTGTAGAACGAATCTGAGATATTACAATTATGATCAAGTAGGAAAAAACCCCTTCTTTAATTTTAGTTGTTGAATCTGGCAGGAATAATTTGGTGTTTTGTTATGCTGTTCTTCTGTTTCAATGGAATTTGTGTGAAAAAATGTGATAAGACATATCAAAAGATGTCATTTACAATGGGAGGGGGTAAGCTACTGAAGAATTTCAGTTGGACAAATGCAAGAGATTTTAGTCTTGATCTGGAGCCATGCTTGTGTCTGCACCTGAATTGGAGAACAGCTTGTTGCTACATAAATTAGGAAGTGTTTGGTACTTGCCCTATTATTGCATTTCTGTGGGATCTATACTTTTTAGAGCATCTCCTTTAAACTATACGTGCCCAACTGTGATTCTCAGGATCAACTCCTTCACTACAATGTGTGAATGAGTAATATTCACCTTGGAAAACCCACCTGCTCTTGGCAACATCACACTGTAGGAATGGCACAAAGATGACGAGTAGGATTTAGTTTTGAGCTCTTTATTAAGTAGATATTTCAAGGGTGTAGAGCAAGGTTTATGGGAGATACTTTCCAAAACACAAGAGGGAATTTTAGGACTGAATTCCAGGGATTTTGTTCCCTTCCTGGTAGCTGTAGCATTTGATTTGCTCATCATTTTCAGAGATGGATCAAGATTCTTATTAATGCCAGTGTAAGACTTCAGGTCTAGTGGTTCAAACATTTGCTATCCAGGAGAGATACCACAAGATACCAAGTTAAATGTGAAAGTAAATAGATACTGTGAAGTAAATAGATGCTGTGATAATTTATTACAAGCTAGGTTTTTTTATATATGCATAACAGTGTGCTGTAAAGTAATAGATCATATCAGATGAAGCCATAACATGACAAGATGGATCATTTAGTATATTAAATGATGTTATTCTGTGTACTGCTTTTATCCAAAGTATATTAAAAAAAGCATCAGGCAGTATATTTTTTCCTATCACCCTCATATGCTTAGAGCTTGCATAGTAAATCTACTGCATCATTAGCTTCTGCCTGCATCCAGTTTTTAGAATGGTTTACAGTTCTGTAGCTGTTTCACTGTAAATTGTCATTTTACTGGTGTTTGTTAGTGAAATAATCATTTGGGAACAAAGGAAAGAATTGGCCATGCTGTTTAATGGAATTCGTACAGAGATCTAGCAAGAAAATGGTATCGTGATGCACAGAGACATAATTTTGTGTTGGTTATCAAGATGCTTCCCTTGGCTGCTGTGCAGGTTTATCTCTCTGTCACCTCTTGAAGAGGGGAGAAAACCAAATCTGTGTGTGGGACAGGGTGGTCTGCACCTCTTCTGCCGTCCACTGACCCAGCTCCGTGACTTATTTCTCAGTGCAAACACATTTTAAAAAGTGAAGAAGACAGAGGTGCAACTGTGTACTCAGTTCCTCAGGATAACCTAACACAGCCCCATCCATAACCTCACTGCTTAGGACACTGGGTGTGGGCTGTCACGGATTCATGAGAATAAATGGCATTATTTGAAAGTTCCTGATCACGCCGCTTAGAGCACCTCTCTGGATATTAGTGTGATCTGTGTTGCAGTGTATTCTCTTTCTGCATGGTTCCATGGCCATAAATGGCAACTTTAAGTCTTTGCAACACACGAAGGTATTTATCCATATTTTTTCTTAACTGAAATTGAGTGAAGAGATTGCTTCAGACCTTTTGAAAGCACCAGAAACAGAGTTCTTAATTTTCTTCCTCTGCACAGCTCAAGCCAGGATCAGAGATAATTAAGCATCTGTATTAAACGTCAAGGACACCTTAGGGTTTTTGGGTTTCTTTTTATTTATTTTTTTTTACAAAAATGAATTAGAAAACAGTCTGGGACTAGGCACAGAGAAGGAACATTTCTGTCCTGCTTGGGGGGATTTCTAAATGCTGGCAGAGCCCTTGAGGGATGAGGAAAGGTTTCGCTGGGTTGGTGAGTACTGCTGCTCACTTGCAGTTGAATCAATGCTTCCCTGATGCCTCCTGACAAGCACATGTGTGCACTGCAAGTCAGAGATTCCCGTTGTGACCTGTATCTTTTGATTGCCCGTTATGTACGGAGAGGAGACAGAACCTTCTCACTGAGCTGGGTGATGACTGAGTACACTTGCCAGGTGGGAAGGAAGCCAAGAGGAGAGGAAGAAGAGAAGACCAAGCAAATGCCTGGGGGTGTCTCAAGCTGCAGCTGCAGCCCAGGGAATTGAGAAGAATTAAGAAGTTAAGAGGTTTGAGAATTTTATTAAAATTCCAAGAGAAAAATATCTGTAAAGTCTGAAGTAAGCAAAACCCTTGGGAGTCGTGAATGTAATGGTAACTCCTTCTATATATGTGATATACAGGCTTTTCCCACCATCATGGTAACTTTGCCCTCTGCTACCCTCTGATATTGATTCTCTCTAGAGACACGCTCTCACACCACCACAACGATGCACATTTTAAGCTTAACAATGCTGCCGGTGCTCTGTCTTTTACCAGCTAACAATTGCAAGACAGTTGAAATATAATTACCTCAATGAGGGTAGTAAGGGAGAAAAATGCTAAAGGAATGTTTTCTTGGGCCTGACTCAGAGTTCATTAGAAAGCAGAATGTCAATAGTCCCAGATTAGTCCCTTCTTCCTTTTCTCTTCTCCTTTTTCTTGTCATTTCTGGTTCTTGTAGAAAGAAGTTGGTGGGTTTTGTAAAGGTTTGTGTTAATTCCTTGTAGGGGTCAGTTCTCTAACCTTTCCTCCTCCTTGCACATTCACCAAGGGCTGGACCCTGAGGAAGGCACTTAGTGAAGCAGGAGCTGCTGCTCTTGCCATAATTCATCTAAGCCTGGAAAGATGTTTGCGAAGAGGTTGTTGGTGCCCTGAGAGAACTGGCAGAGAGGAAACCCACTCAGGACAGAAAACGGACAGGTAGATTTTGGAAATGGGAGATGGAAAGGGTTTTCTAATGGGTAGCATTTAATTTGGGCTGTTCATCACACCTGATGTGGCAAGAGTTTTCTGTGCAACCAGGCTCTGATTCTGGGAGTGGTTTTAATTGATGGGTTGATTTCAGACCAGGTCATGTTAGCTCCTGCTGGTCTCCATAATCACCTTTGATAATATTAACTGAGACACATTGCTGTTAGTCTGTGCATGGACATTACTGGTACCTAGGGGTAGGGCTTCTGAGCTGGGTATTGCTGTCACTAGCATAAAGACGATGACCTAGAGGATGGTTGTGGCTGCCCTATCTCTAAACAGTAGAGTTTCTAGTGTGAAATCAACACCAGAGAACTGTTTGCCTTTGTTGTGTTTTTTTTTTTTGTTTTTTTTTTTTTTTTTTTTTTTTCCCCACAACCCTCTGGCAACCGCAAGCATTATCTGCCAGAATACCCCATAATATTTAATTTAATTTAAACTCACATTTATTTGTATGGTGGCTAAGTCAATATTTTACTAAGTTTGGTATTAGCTTCCCAACCATTCCCTAACAACGGCTCTCAGAGCTGTTTTGGAGGGACTGTGGCAAAGGGGAGGTTCACCACGTTGCTATCATTGCTGCCCCTGGTAGGAGAAGCAGAAGAGTGAGTACTGCTAATACCATTGATTTTATGAAGTGGAAACATCTTTATTCACAAAGGGCACTGAGATCATAAATTTTAGGCAGCGTTGATGGGGGAGATGAGCTGAGTTAGTAACCTGAGGGTAGAAGGCACCGCGTACTTCTAGCTATCCAATACCCAACTGAGCTTGGTTTTAAGACAATGAACCTCTTTTCTTTATTAAAGATCTTATATTTTGACTTTTTCCAAGTTTTTTGATGACTGCCTTGCCCTTTATTTTCCTGTCTTACAGCATTTTGTATTTCTGAGATGCATTATGAGGGGCAGGATTGTCTTCCACTGAAGAATTATCTAGTAGCCAAAGTGTCGAAAGAAGGATATAGGATTTCATGGACCAGTGAACTAATGCGATGTCAAATCCTATTTTCCTATCTTCCAAGTGTCTACAGAATTCCAAGTTAATGTACTTTATATTACATGGTTGCCACCTGTTTATATTATCAGTAGTTTGAGTATTTAAGCACTACACACTCCATTTCCTACCAATTTGTCTGTATTTCAAGAATGGTTTCACCTAGTGTTTTCATACTTAATTTTTTTCTCCTTATTCTCTCCAAAACGAATATTGTGGTCTAGCATGATTACATTTAAATTTTCATTAAAGAATTATATACTTCACAGCACAAATTTAATTTATTACACTCTTATCTGGTGTAAATCTATATAGCAGCATTAATTCTAACCAGATTTCTCACCAGCTGAGGATCTGCATCTATGTATTTTTAGGTTATTCACAAAGCCCAGAAGAACACAACTCTGGAAACTGTCTTTGAAGCTGGTTCACTCTTAGCAGTTCAAAATGACACTTCATTATCACATGCACATTTGAGAAACATCATAAATCTCACACAAACAGCCTATAGTTTCAGTGCATATATTTAAATATATGATGATCCAAGGGTCTATTGGGTGCTGGCGCACAGACGTGTGGGTGGGTGGAAACACATCGGCTCATAAGGGGTCATTGGATCATTCCTGCATCTGGACTAATAAATGGCAACTGCAGTTAATGGAGAACAATGAATCTTGGAACAAAGGGAAAAAATAGCGTATCTGCTAAAAGGAAAGATGTGTCGAATACTGATTAGGAAAGAGATCTGGGAGTTGTGGTAGAAAATCTCTAAAGCATTCAGCTTAATGTGCAACTGCAGTGAAAAGGGCAGGCAGAATGCTGGCTGGTATTGCTGGAGGAAGGCAATATAAATCAAAGCAGCTGGCTTTGTTACTATCAGGCATTGTTTTGACATCACCCAAAGAACTGAACTTTATTTGCTGTTGGTCACTACAGCTTCAGAAGAGTGTGTTTTCTACTGGAGGGGATTTTCTGTATGGCAAACTAAATTACCATCTTCTGCATTTTAAGATAATGCAGAGGAAGAAATAGGGAAAAAAATAATCAACTTGTTAGGAAGTAAATCATACACTCTGATTCATGCAACTGTTTGTCGTCAACAGAGAACAGTCTACAACTTGATCCAAGTTTCAATTTCAGAAAAAAAGGATGCAGAAACGTTACCTAAAACATGGTGAATTCAGACTGAAAAATGAATGTTTTGTTGAAAATCTCATTTCATGACAGCTCTGAAATGATGTGAGTTATCACTACAAAGACAGCAAATTGTAGAGGAAAATGTAACTGCTAGTGAATGAAAAGCACAGATACAATGAGCGCAGTGCTCTTATCTGCCTACGAGCATTTGGATTTTGTTATGTTTTAATTTTACAAGATTCTCAAAAAGACTGAAGGAGGCGTTATGCTTAAAAAAAAAAAAAAAAAAAAAAAAAAAAAAAAAAAAAAAAAAGAAAAGAACACAAAAGTTACAGCAAAACCTGTTGTCGCTTTTACGGGCTTTTCAGCATTGCCATCGTAGTTCCTTGCATACAGAAGTTGACAATTCAGCCATAAATAATCACTGTTAGTTAGAAATCTGGTATGCAAAGTTCTAGCTAGAACACAGCCATACAGTCTGTGAAAAGATATGTAAAGGAGGTGTTTTATCCAATACAAAAATTCTGCCACTTCTAGTACATTCAATGGGAATATCCGAACCTAGCAAAACATTTATATTTGATTTCCAAAAAGATCTAGAATATTTATCTACTTTTCTTCTTGATGCACTTGGAACTTGAAGTCCCTCCCATGGGAGTGTTAAAAACGACTCTGCTTTCTCCAAAACTTTCTCCAGATTAAGTGGGGAAGAAATAAAGGCACCCCTCGTGGTTGCATTATGTCTGAAGTGGAGCAGTGAGAAAAACAGCAGCCCTGGATTGCCCCCTGGTTAACTTTTCCCATGGGCCGTTTCTAACCGGCCCCAAACACTGTCAGAACAACTTAATATCACCGCCAATTCCCGACATCCTCGTGAAGAGGGGTCAGGGCTTTTTTGGACCATAATGCTTCTGGACATAAATCCATCCTTAACCAGAAGGGACAGGGGGAAAGCAACAAAACCCCCTTATTGCACAGTGAAATAGTTTTGTTCTTGCTAATAGCAGACATTGTGTTCTTTTTTTCTGCAGATTTTGGAGCTGGCTGAACAGATACCTGGCTTGAGCATGCAGCTGGTGACGTGGGCAGTCCCTGTGTTCGTGTGTCTTAGCCACGTGCTGTGGCAGGGCTTCTTGGTCTTGGCTTTTGCTTCTGTGAAGATCTCACATAGTCCAGTGGACAGGAGGCTGTATCTGGGGTAATTGGGTCTTAGTTCCCAGCTCTCTCGCTGTTTTGCTGTTTCACCAGTACCAGTTCTCCCGCCTGCGTAGTAACCAGGCCAACTTAGAGCAAATTGTTTTGCTTCCCTGTATCCCAAAGTAAACATTTGTAAAATGTGGATAACATTCACTTACGTTGTCAGTGCCTCTGATGAGGAACAGTGTGCAAAAGCCAGGGTTTGTTGATATTAGGCATGCAGATAGGAACCAGCTCTTACAATAAAAGATGCACATAGTTCTAATTGCGAACCTTATAAGCACACTTGTTATGGAAGCTTTCCTGTAGCACAGGAGTAGACAGTACAGAATATCAGCTGGTTCAACTGGAACAGAAAGTCCATTATGCTTGTCCTCAGGGTCATGAGTAGAAGTTCATTCAGTTACCAAATCTCATGCCATCATGATCTGAAAATAACTCAATAGTAATATTTTCAGGCTGTGATTACCTGTCGGATCAAGTGAGATGATGATAGTTAAGAAAGTGCTGCCTTATCTTTTCCATTAACTGTGCCCAGCTCAGAATGGGTGATACTCACCTTCTCTGATATGCCTGTGAGAACTTGATGCAAACTGATAGTCAGACTCTAATCTTGGGAAACAGCTTCAGTCCCCTGAGGCTGGTACAGCACAGCAGATCCTCAGCTAGTCCAACACCAGCTGAACTTCAAGGACTCCACTGTAGTCTTCAAGACTCGTCCCTTTACTTGCTTGTTGGCCTTCTTACATCTCTTACTTAATCATTAATTTGTCGAAACTACTTTTTTAAGCTTATATTTCTGCATCTCTGGTGGGATTCCAGAGTGTTTCAGATGCTGCTGCTTATCGAGGTAGTCCTCTTAGCACCATGACTTGCTATGAACAGAACTAAACACTCTTTCTCAACACATTTATACGTTTCTGTACGTCCTAAGATAAAGATACAGGAACAGATTGAAGGCAAATATAAATGGCAATTTGTGTATTTTTTCAGATGGATCCACAGAGTGGTGACTTTAGTAGAGCATAGGAGGTGTTTTCTGCAATGATTTTAACACCTAAAAGGGGATACGGCACTACTAATGCCACTCTGAAGCAGATCTACTGTGCAGAGGCAAAAAAAAAGAACCTTTCATAGCCATATGGTCCTGATGACAGTCTGCGGCCCTAGACCATATCAGTGCAAAATATCAATATACTCTCAGCCTTCTCAATAGGACACTTCTCTTCGCTTTTCAATTTACCCATCCCGTATCTCAATTTCTAGATCAGATGTATTATTTTACAGTTATTTGCCACTTGAAGCCAAACAACAAGAATAAATTAGAGAGAAGTGTGGTGTGAGCTGAACAGTTTTTAGTTTAACAGTATTTAATAATCAAGAAAGTCACCCGTGTATACTAATGATAAATTGCTTTGCTACAGGGTAATACAAACTTTAACAAATATAATAAATGTTTCTGCTTGGCCAAGAAAACTGAAATACTGGAAACTGTTTAAATATGTGCATTAGAATGAATGAAGATGAAAAACTAGTGCATATTTTTAAAATAGTGTAAGTTTTTTAAATTAAATCTCAACCTGTCTTTAAGGAAACAGGAATTTTGGGCACTGACGTGTTTATGGTCCTGCTGAAATCAATAAGATTTTGGTGTCACATAGCTACAAAACTCAGATTTACCTGTTTTCATATTGCTGTTAAATAAAATAGGATTCAAACTGTCAAAGTTATTTAAAAGAAAGTTGTCCACCTTAGATTTTCAAGCTAGAGATTTGTTTGTGGCAGACTATGTTGTTCAGTAAATAAAACCACAGGTTGTTTTTTCATAGGAAAGCTCCTTTTCTGAGAGTTACGGATGTGATCTATACCGAAGGCAGCATAAATCACTGATACTGAGACAGAATGAGATTTTTATAACAGCCCTGCAAAGTTACTTTCTCATTTCCCATCAACAGGCAAGAGATGAGAGAACCGTGATGTTTCATGGGACCATGAGCCAGGAATAGCTTGTCTGTATGAAAATACAGGTTTTAAAACCAGTAGAAGGTAATAACTTTATTGGGCCATTTAATCCTATTTCTAATTAATAGAAGGTTAAGAGGGAGAAACTCTTAACCTCTTACTCTTAAGAAGTAACTCTTGAAAAACCTGGGTTTTCAACCTTGCTTCAAGCTTTGTTTTCAGTGCTCGTAATAACAGTCTTTCACTCATTCTGTAGAGGATGCTTTCAAACTCTATTTAATTTTCTTTCCAAAGTTGTTATGTTTCTCTCCCACTAAGAAATGTCTAACTCAATTCAGAGCACGCAGCTACAGTAGCCTGTTTTTCATCTGTCTTTTTCCCCCAGATATACTGTCAGTCAGTTCAATCTGAGCAATCCTTTATGTCAGACATGTTTTATCCCAGGGTTTCCCAATATTTGAGAGAGACATACAGTTTTAAATATGACTTTAGCATAAATGCCTGGGTGTGTATGCTTTCCTTTTGTATGTTTCCAAAATGTTTTTCTCTTTACTGACTTGTACTGATTTTTCCTGTGCATCTTTTTTGGTTTGCTTTCTTGCAAAGAGTGGTTGATGGGGGGAAAAGTTAGACTGCCTTCTACTTTCTGTTTATATTTTAATTTTTTCATTACCTTTTTCCTCCTTCTTTCTATTTGCTTTCCAGCTATGTCTCAACAGGAGTGGCAAGGCATTGCCGAGGGTAGATGTCACCAGTATTTACACTTCCTCTGCGAGGGACAAATGTCATGGAAACAGGTGCAGAATAATCTTCTGACACCACCATAATCCCTGTTGTGGCAGATCATCACAAGGTCAAATTATAACAAAGAAACGTGTATAGTTTCCAAGTCTAGCCCTGGAGAAGAGCGGCATAATTCAGCCTGTCATTACTACAAGAAGAGCTGGAAACTTGAAGTTGACCTTTTGATCTTCTGGCTGTAAGTTTAAAATAAAATCTTGCTGATTGTCTCCTCCAATTTCGTCTTCTATTTCTTTCTGCATTCTCCGATGTTTGGGTGTAACCTCTGGAGGTGCAATTCATGCCAGGAAGAAGCATTTTTCTGTCTTTGCATCAAATGAAGGGAGGATGTTGTGCTACGGGAGGGTTTTGGTTCGCTACCCTGCCTCATCCTGACTTTTCAACTCTGCTGAATAATTTAATTTGCTTCTGGTGTGTGTAAACACTGCGGACAAAAAATTATGTTGTGAGACACGGCAGCTTCCTAATTCCTGTGTGGCTGCCTTGTGGTTTTATAGCAGGTGTTTCAAGATCAAATCTCAGTGGATAAAAATAAAAGAAGGTTTATGTGCTGAGGTGAGCAACCTGAATAAATGGCAGTGAGCACAGGCTGCCTGTGCTCACTCCCATTCCATAACTGTTTTGGGTTGATGGTGCTCAATATCTTTTGTAGCTCAGATCGACTTCTGCGTATGAAGGAGCATATTCAGGAGTCTAATATAAAAATAAAGATGATTGAATGAAGCACTGCAACCCACTCACTGCTTCATTTTTTAATAGTACGCATAGACGTGAAGCTTGATTGTCAGGGATGCTCAAGAGGTACTTAGAGCAACTGTAAAATTGCTTGTGCCTGTCATTGGTGCTGTTGGGAAGAAACCAGCTTCCAGTTCATCTCCAGGCAGCCTAAAGGTGGCTGCAGAATGAGCCAACAGCTCAGACAGTTGATCTGGGGGCAAATTTTGGTGCCTGCTTCTATTCCTGCCCTCTCCAACATTGAGATTGCCCAGCTCTCTCCTGCTGTGTGTCTCATGAGTGGTGGTGGGTAAACCCAATGGTAGTCCATAGGTGAATTTTAGTTTAAGACAGATTTGTGAGCCTACAGCAGGATAAAGAGGATTTACCAAGAACAGAAAATTTCACGTTGCGTTAGGACAAGAAAATTATCTTATGAAATTTTCACCTGCCATAAAACATAGGGATCTCTCTACTTTTTTCTTAGACAAGGTATTGAATTAGTTGGTTAGAACATCCTGTGGAAGGAAGGCAGGTTGTCACACTGCTCTCTCTAGAAAGGGCCTTTTAGGAGTTTTCTAGCTGTTTTTCTCCTTGAAGCAGCCATTTGGTTAATATTGCTGACATAAATACTTTCAATATTCTTGCTTGGCATAGCATAAGCATTTCCTGCTAGGACAGTAACAGGTTCCTACAAGAAGGAATTTGCAACGACCACCACCAGTGTAGGGAACACCTCATGTCCCTTCTCCTCTATTTGCAGAGGAGAATCTTGCAGGCAGTGGGGAGTAATTAGGATTGATCTCTGCTGTCGCGGTCGCACACATGGATTCTCCTATAATTGAGAGAGATTTCACTGATAGAATTGAGCTGATTAGCCTGAACAAAGTAATGTTGCATCCACATGCATCCTGCCTTCATGTAATTATAATTGTTGGTCTTCCAAGAACAACTGAGAGCAGAACACTGTGAATTAAAGGACTCTATAGATGTGTAGTAGGAGATACCTCCTTCTTGAAAGGACTTTCTGTCTAAATGGAAAACTGAAAGGTAAGAATAGCAAGAGAGAAAGAAGCAGGTGAGATTATACAGCAGGACAGTGACTACATTGGGTAAAACAGAAATATCCAAGGTCTCTGATCCTGCATTTATCCACTGTATCAACTCCAATGTCTTGCCAAGCCACTGTAGCACAGGCACCTTTTAATTTTATTTAATTTCTTTAAAATATACTCTGTGCCTTTAAAAGCAAAAATACATCTACTGGCTTGTAAAGGGGGACTGGAAGGATGAAAAACACCACTGCAGGTACATCCATCCCTACATAATGCCACCTCTGTTTTAAAATTAGTGAATTATCAGTGGGTACATAATGGAAGCCTTCTCACATAAGCACATGGACACAAAAAAAAAAAATGTTATTTATTTGCAATTTACTGCTTAGGAAGATGCCAGCCAAACCCTTTTTTTCCCCTGAACAGTGCTGTCCCTCATCAGTCCTGGACAGGTGAAATCCCACTACAAACCTCCTTAAAAGAAAAAATTTTTTTTTTTTTTCTTTTTTTTTTTTTTTTTAAATTTTTTTTTTTCTTCATGATTTATGGAGGTATTTGAAAGATTTACTGAAAAAGGAGCTCTGCCATCCTACATTTACATAAGCTCCTTATGTCAGACAGTACCTTTGTTTGTTTCTGAATACACCATGTATTTTTCCTCCATGTTTAAATGTGGATTCACATTTAGGGATGATAAGGGGTTTGAAATTAAGCAGTTCCTGAGTTAACTGCAGCACCTTCTTTCAATTAGGCATTCAGACATTACGATAATCCCTATTTTGAAGACTATTCCACTATGTAAATGAAAGATTATAAGCAAGAATGCCCAAGAACAGCACCTCTCCCCTACCCAATTAACTATTTATGCTCTGAATATTTTTATATATCACCTTTCAACCTGCTTGGATCTAGTTCTGCCAAATGTTTCCAAATGTTCCACGTTGATAAAATCAGTGCCCAGAAAAAATTAAAACTAGTTGTTTTTTGGTAAAAATGTTTCTGTCCTCTTCAGCACCTGGGATATGAAATTCAGCATGATGAACTGTTAGAGCAAGCTCTATAATGAGCAGCTGAAGAAATGGTATGTGGTTCCCTGAGGATGTTTTTATTTTATCAGTATTTTCTGGAAAATGCTCACACGGAAAGTACTCTAAATAGAAAAAAGAGTTTTACATGTGACACTAATTTGTGTATCTGTTTGGATCTAAATCAAATTAATAAAGGCAGAAATATATATATTTGTTAGAAAATTCTACTTAGTACTCATGGCCTTGTAGAGCCCTGTGGAAGGAAACAATTCTCTGTGTCATCTTGTCTTTCTCCTTGGCCAGTTTTTTTCTTTTCTCCATCCAAATAGCTTTTGTTGGTGCAGCTGCAAACTAGAGGCTACATCATCTACAGACTGATGCACATGAGGCTGTAGGTGTTGGATACTGATGTACTGCCCTGAAGTAGGAAAAAAACAAAACAGCAAATCCTGAGATTCTGCTGTCTTCCAGTGTCACTGACCTGCCAAGTGGTTGCGTGTCCCCTGGCATCTGCTGCACATTGACCTTGGGACATTTCTTCTATATCCTACAGACTCAAAAAGTCTCACTGTGCAATCAGTGAAGCAAACAGCTATGAAATTATAAACCACTGCATGTTAATAGAAGACCTCCTCATCTTGCACACAGCTCTACTTTCCCAGTCTCTGCTATTTTTTCTCAATACCTATTCAATGTCAGCTTCATTTGTTTTAATTCATTCCAACACTCCCAAAAAACAGCAGCAGCTGAAACACCGATTTCTCCAATTAGTACAATCTTGCTCCTTCATGATCGTCTTTTCTCCAAGCTGCTGCATGCTCTGAGAAACGTGCTTTCAAGAGAGCTGGTCCTTCAGTTTAGTTCAGACTAACTTTCAGGAGCAAATACTGATGGAAAAATATGATACATTTTCCTTTTCAGATGGATGCAATAAGGTAAGGACAGACTGTAGAATAATAGCCTTCACCTCTTCTGTACTGAAATTCAAGGTCTGGTGTGCTATTAGGTAATGAAAAGCTGTCTACGCATCACAAGATTTTGTTCTGTGATTTGTTCCATAGTATCATAATGCTTTTATTGTGAATTTAGTAGTTACATTACTGTTCTTAGATGATCACACCAAATCTTTGTATCTTCTCGGGAATGAGAATACTGACAGAAGAAAGATCTTCGGTATCCTGTAGGTAAGGACAGAAGTTGGCAGCATCTAATTTTTGTGAAGGAAATGTCCTATCTATGAGGGTGTTTTTTTGTGCTGAAAAGATCCCTTTGTCACTCATATATACACAAAAGATCTAATGCATGTGGGTTGATTTATTTGGGAAGTCATCCCCCCCAATGACAGTAGCCCAGACTCCAAGCCCGTGTCTCCTGTTTGTGAGATTCCCTACACAAGCCCTGTAGTTTTATCTACATCAGGCAGTGCAGAGAAGTGTGAAGTTTGCCTTGAAGAAACCAGCTTCAGACAAAAAAAATATTTGTTAGCTAAAAATCTGGGATAATTTTTTGGGCCTGAATATATAGCTACAGTACTTCCAAAAGCAAATTATTTGCCTGTGCATCGTATCAGTGTTGTTCATTTGACTGGACAGCCTTGGCCTACTGAAGCACCTCCTGTCTTTGCTCAAGTTCCTTCTCTCACAGTGCATGACATTTGCTCATTTGAATTTGGAGATTATCACAAACATTGGTAAATAAATACCAGGGTCTAGTGTTAGTCCATTGGTAGACCATACTGGTGGTCCCGTTGCTATGGAGAAGATTGTGATGCTATGGCACCAGGAGAGGGCACCAGAAGACCTGGCCCTATTCTATTGTGCCCCAGGACTGGAAGTGCAGGGGAGGAAGTTTCCTGCAATGCAACTTTTTCTCTTCTGGGCTTATTCCTTTATTCTCAGGTTCAGGCATACTTCATGGTCNTTTTTTTTTTTTTTTTTAACCAATGAGAGCTTGCAGCACCCTGTGTGAATTAAATTTTTCCACAAGCAATATTGAACGGACTAATATTCATGTACACAATGACATTCAGAGCTGGCATTAGCTGGTACATTGATTAGCAGCTTTAGCAGAGAGTCGAAGATATAATTGGGAAAGCGAAGTGCAGACAATCTCACTTTTACTACAAAGGTGTGAGGTTCATTAGAGAAACAGTGTTGGAAAATTTGTCTTTCCTCTTTCATCCTGTGGAGACTGTGTGAATTGGCTTGTGATGGTTTTGTTCTGTGCTTAAATATTGCTGTCTGATTTACAGGCTTTGAATAGTCTTAGGCAGATCACGCAGCTGAATAAATAGAGAGTGAGCTGTGAGGGAACCCAGCAGTCTTTGGGGAGAAGCAGAAAGGAGTTTGCTTTCATTAACGGCCTGCAGAGAAGGTGGGACAGAAAGCCCACGGAGGGACTAGTCATCTCTTTTGACCTTTTTGCAATCAGACACATTTCCCTGGCATGTTCACACGAGTGCATGCGTCTAACAGCTGCCTCTTGCAAGTTTATTCTTGAAGGAAGTAATTGAGTCTCTTGGAGGAAAACTGTCTTGGCTCACAGACAGGCTGAGAGCATCAGATTGACTATGCAAAGGACTCGAGGTCCAAAAAAACAGTGTGGTTTGCCAAGCAAGGAATTAGAGGCAGTGGCTTGGATGATGCATGTTATCCCAGATGAAATAACAGACTTGGAATGATTATCTCCAGCCTTAGAGCATCGAGAGTTGTTGAATTATCTCAGGTGCCAAACTTCCTTCTATCTCCAAATCACCACTGTTATCCTGGCATGGTTTTATATCTTCATGTCTTTGCTCCTGCAATTTCAGGTTGGATACAGCTTTGAAATTAATTGGAGAAACATAAGGAATCTCTTAATGAAATTTGCACTGTACAATTGTCTCTGGGTATAATTAGGTATCTCCTTTGGCAAAACCTTTGGCATTCAGCACAGTGATGCTGTACGTGCCTACAGGTGCTTACACAAATTCACACCAGCAAGCTTTCTTACGGACATTGCTGTCCTT
Organism: Thinocorus orbignyianus; assembly: GCA_013400375.1. Lineage (NCBI taxonomy): Eukaryota > Metazoa > Chordata > Aves > Ciconiiformes > Thinocoridae > Thinocorus > Thinocorus orbignyianus. Next base: position 391,869 of record VXBW01005443.1, on the reverse strand, counting down.
GAAATGCTTCCACATTAGGCTTTGACTATCTGTGAGTTATTTAATATATATGTAAAATAACATCCACATCTTTATTCAGCTTTGGAACTACACCTAGCGATCCCCTATCTACCTGCCCTCAGCGCACATCCAGGATTCAGCACCTCAGCAGCCTTTCAACAGGCGGTTTCCATAACAACAGAAGAGAAAAATACCTGAGAAGTAGTCTGTAGCTGCCTGCAAGGCAGGTCGGTGTGGCCTCCAGAGGTCCATCAGACCTCCTGAACCCCACAGTTTCCTGCAGGCTTGGGGGAGACCCCAGAAACTTCCCCTTTTCCCCAGGCTGGAATGTCGTCTGAAAAGAAAAACCAGCCCCCCCAACTCTCATGGAGGAAACTTAAATTCTGTCACTGTATGAACTGAAATGAGAACCTCATTTCTGTGGTGTTGATCCACACCATCACATGAGGCTAATGTCTTTCTGCTCTATCAGTCAGTTAATTTTTATCCATTATCCTTTTGCTGTGCATCCTCTTTCACTCCATCTCCCAAGGGCATTAACAGGCTTAATTGCCCTGAGCAGACTCATGAGAACTTCTGTTCTCACACCTTCTCCCCAGGGAACCAGAAGCTGAGTTTGAGCTCAACCCTGGGCACCCAGAAGGTGTCTGGGACATGGCATCAGTGTGTTTGTGCCCTGCTCCATCTTCCATGAACCTGTCCCACTGATCAGTGATCCCTGGACTTGTGCTATGGGCATCTTCAGGATGGACCTCAGAGTCACCTTCGGGCTAGCCTTGTCCAGTCTTGTCCTTGACCTCATCTCCTGCTGGTCCAGACTTCTGGATGCCCCAGGACTGACTCATCATCTCATCCTGGTGTTGTCCTGGGGTCCGCACCCACTTGGGTGCAGTGGGACCGCATGATGTTGACCCAGGTGGTGTCCCCATCAGCGTTCACTCGTCATACACTCCTGCCACTGTTTTATTCTTTTTCTCTCCACACTCCTCTTCATTTTTAAACTCTTCATTTTTTTTTTCACTTCAAAAGAACCTTAGCTCTCCATTCCCTTGGGTTCCCCTACATTAAAGAAAATAGCCCAAAACAGTCATCATAATGCTACAGTATGAAAGGATGAAAAAAACCTTTTTTTTTTTTTTAAATGCAGAGAGAACGTTAGTCTGTGAAGCACACAGCCTGACTGCCAAAATTCCCCATTACGATTTCATTGTTTGCACCTTTCTTTGTCTGATTTTTGCCTTTTTGAATGTTATCTCAGGACCGTACACACAGCCCAATATAACACTGAACTCGTAGTCATTACTGAGCTAGGAATAATGATAAATTATTCCGTGAGCAAAACAAATCTTGCGCCAATTGTGTAGCAAAAGTTGTTTCTCAAGCAGCTTTAATTTAAGGCAGTATTATGTTTCTCTCCTGATTCAGAAGTGACTTGTTCACTTAATGAGAAGGGGTCTCATTCTGAACCACATTTGCTCCTTTCTCACAGAGGCATCACTCCACTGCTCCTTGGCTTTACTGCTGATTTATACCAGCAGTCAAAACATGTTCTTTTACGCTGTTGTGTTGTGTGTTTTTTTTTTTAATTAATTCCAGCTTGTCTTTGCCTATTTGGGGATCCGTAACTCCAGCAGGCACAAGTGAGAGCATTTATACTCTACAGGTGAAAAGGCAGCTGCCAATTAAAGCCCATTATTCATTGTCATTCCTACATGAAATAGAGACAACACCATTAGAGCAATTCATCTTATCCACTCTTTGGGTCACAGTCCAAGTCACTAACCTCATCAGAGTAAACACCCATTAAGCCTTTCTTATCCTCTTCATCAAGCTTTAAGCCATATTTTACTTTCTCTTGTCTTTTTGGTGGTTTGCAGGCTGAACTTGCAGCCTGAATTTCTCCACTGCCTTGCAGAACTCACCCTGACTTTCCAGCTGAGAAGTACTCTGGTCAACCTACAGAAGCAGTGGAAATCTATGGCTTCTCACTTTTCAACCTAAGAACCCAATCTGCTGTGGTAGACCAAAGTAGTATTTTCTGAGAAACACGTAAGCAAAGTTTCCTTTGTCACAAAGGGTAACTTAAGCTTAGGATTATGATTAACTGCGTATCTTGAAGGATAAATACTTGCCATAAATCAGGAAAATGCATTATTTCATCTATAGCATTGTCTTTTGTCGGATTAGATCAATGCTGTTTGTAATGAGCTAATACACATCACAACTGACTTTAAAGACGTGGCATTTCATATTTAAGACTACTTCATTTTCTAACTACATGAGTCAATTAATACTTCAGTAACCATACCAGGTGCCCACAGGGGTTATCTGTTATACTTGCCTTTGCTACAAGAGGTGTTTAAAACCAGCCTTGGCTGAGTGGTCTGTGGCCAGATCTAGATCAGCTGTGGTTTAAAAGAGGCTTTGTCAGCACAAGGCTTGTCACAGCATTCAAAACTCTCTCTGGAGATCCACAGCCATAGATAGGCTGCAGCTTGCTCAGAAATTTAAGCTCAAAATGCAACTTTTAATGAGAAAATGTGAGTTTCACACAGTAATACAAATATTTCTGTTTTTTTTTCTTTTTCTTTTCCATCGAAGCACAAAGCTGTATGAACCAGCGAGAGCTTTCACACCTTCAGCCATTGCTTTGAAGATTTCAGTGACTTATGTTATTTGAAGACATGATTTTTAATTTTAATCTCTCTCAGCTGCTCTTGACAAATACAGCTTGCTAGCCCGTTTTACACTTCAACATTGAACACTGAAAGTGCTCGACTGTTTATGGTAAGTCAATACTGTCTTCTTTTTAAACGTGTAACCCAATCTAAAATGTGACTAGCTTTTCAGAGATTTTAAAATCAGGACTATTAATATTTAAATTAGCAGTCTAATATTATTCAGCAGCAAATAGTTCTCTTGTGCACCTCCTGGGCTGTATGCAATAAGTACAATCAACACAGCACTGCTGGACACAGGAGGACAGCCATGGCAGGCTGTTCTAAATTGCCAGATAAGGACTTCGCAGCAACAAGTCCCATTTATCTGCTTAGTGGGTGAATTTACATCTCCAGCCCAGGCACTATAAGAAGGTGATGCATAAGACCCCCAAATCTTGCCAACTCATTCGTCTTCAAGTTCCTCTCTTGAGAGCGTGGGCTCAGAGATCTGCCAGAGTGCATTGGTAACGGGATAAATTAAATTCCACAGCATCCTTTCACCCATCTGGAAACAGCAATTCTGGCTGTTTCCCATTGACCTCACAAGATTAATTGGCAGTTGATAGCCTTTATATTCTAATTTTCCACCCAAGGGCCCCGTTGTATTTCGATCACTGTGCCTGAAGAAATGCATCTTCATGGAGAGTTACAACTTTCATGAGTGCAAAACTCAGATTAGAGGAGGTTGCGCCTATTTTGAAGTTGCCTTTTTTTCTTTCCATCTGGGCTTACTCCAGTCTTGGATAGACAGGTTATCTTTTGGCTTTACTGTTGCTGCAGTTGTGTTTTTAACATCCCTCTATTTATTTTCGGTCAGTCCAATTTCTTGGCCATAAGGATGGAAAATCTTTCATTTTCAACAAATGCATAAGTTGATACCTACCGACTATTAAAAAAAAAAAAAAAGAAAGAAAAGGAAGTCCCTTCTACAAATTAAGGGATAAATTAACCAATTAGTCCAGCCTACATAGCTTGGAATGAGATGTAGTCACATAGAAGGAAGTAAAATTTGAAATAGTTTTGTGGATTTTCTATGGTTTGAAAGGAAATGGGAACTTCTTCTCCTTTCCAGCTCCATTAGGGAAGTCTGTAACCCCTGCTGGGTTACAATACCCTAATGTATTTCAGTGCATTAGAGATGGCATAGGGGAATTATACCCATTCTACCAACAGTGAGAGAAATATAAACTGTTTAGGTGTTCCCAACTTGGACAGAGGTTTGAATACAGATTTCTCGAGACAATTCCTTTTAGAAAAAGTTCCTTTTGTACCTTGGTGATTACTGTCATCTTGGCAAAATGATGTCTGACTTGCATTCCTGTCCGGAGTTTGAATGTTGGCATGGGGATTTCTTTCTTTGGTGGTTCTATAAGGGATGTGCGTGACCCTTTGAGTGTGGAATATACTCTGCGCTGTACTTATTGACCTTGTAAGAGGTTGGTTTTGTCTGGGGCCACGGACTACTTTGCAGAGACCTTTATACCCAAATTCAGATGTATTGGCATCTGCTTTTTTTTTTTTTTTAAGAATCATTATGCCTTTGTGATCTAAGTGCATTTAACTCCCAAATGAGGCAAGAAACGCTAAAAAGCTACTTTCCGTTGTGCTTTTCGCTGCTTTAGTATGTTCTCCAGAGTCCCTGCCAGAGAAACACATGTGAGATAGGCAAAAAAGCAGATGGCAGAAGGCCTGAGGAAGCAGTTTCAAGGAAGCTGAAATTTGGGAGCTGTTAGAGATGATAGATATATTTAGAAAAGTAAACAGGATGAATTTCAGCTGATGGGAAGTGTCACAGCTATATTAACTTCAAGGTGCTGGAAGTCAGCTTAGCTTGAGCTTGAAGTGAAACTATGATAATTCTATATAATTAAATCGGTGTGTAACAGAGCACATCTGCATGAATCCAAACACAGGTGAATTTGATAGTATTTCTACCCTGTTATTGTTTCTCCTCAGTGTTGCATTTAACATCTACCCAAACTAGTACTCACAGAATAGGAGGATGACAGACCAGAATAAGCCCGTATTGTCTGCTACAGCTTCACAGATGGACAGGTCTCAAAAACAGGTTCTTTTTGCTGACAGAACTTGGATTAATGGGTTTCTTTTGGGGTTATCTTCACAGCCTTGGTTCATATCAGGGTCCTGTTGGCCTTTTTCATTGGGCTTTTGTCACTGCTGGGCATCAGCAAGGGCTTCAGTGGTTAATTAACACGAATTTCTTATATTACACATGCCTGATTTGTTCTTTTATCTTGAACTAAAAAGTATTTTTAAGAAAAAATACGTCAATTTAGTGTTAGAATGGCCCATTGTGAATAATTTACCACAGCCAGGGAAATTTTGCTAGAGGTTTAACTATACTCACTGTTTAGCAAACCAAAATGATTAATAAACATTTTTTTCATCTGCCAGTCATTAGATCTTGCTATACTTTGTCAGGTGGATAGAGGAGCCCTTGATTACAAACACCTATTCCCTCTGGTGCCACAGGCTGGGATCTGGTCACCACTTCGCATGCTACTGGGTGAGTTCTCATTGCTCGCTCTAGAACGTACTTTGCAATGCTGCAGCTGTTTCCCCAACTCCTTTCTGAATCCTAATGAGTAGTTCACTATCCATTCTAAGCTGCAGTTGGCAGAACTAGACACTTTAATTCCAAAATACACACTGGCCCAACTATAAAGAAGCACGAGAGACTTTTTATACCTACTCAGCATCCTCAGCTTATACAGCTGTGGATTTTGCAGCCCTCCAAACAGATAAGGTTCAGCTGGTGGTTCTGGAATTCCTCTTAAACATCTGTCCCACTCTTGGTATAGATTTTCTATGGGGATGCTGATTCTATGACTTGCATTCCTTGTTCCACCATGCGGCATTTACTGCCTGCTCTGAAAAAGTGTATTGTTTGCTTACAGCCAGCTCACTAAATGGTAAAGACCACCTGGCACTGTGGACATCCTTTTACTGTTAGTTTTGATTTAAAAGCTTTGAAAGTATTTATCCTTTTAATTTCGACACAGGAAAAATAATAAAAAAAAGCTAAGTATTGCCTGTACAGTCTACTGAAACAATATATTATCATATATGACAAGTATAATTGTGGCCATTTTGGTAATCCTCAGGCTTTAAAGGGAGTTCTTAGTTTCATTCTTGAAAGAATGTAATTTTTGGCTTATACCCATCACCTTGGTTTAGTGACGGTATTTCCAGTATTTGCTGAGTGATATTTAGTTTTAATAATATTTCCTAGGTTTCCATAAAACAATATATGTACATATTATTATATATACATGTGTATATATATACACATACACATTAAACCTCCCCTCCCCAAATACATATATATGTAACTCTAAAGGCTAAGACAGAGAGAAGCATGCATGCTTTTACAGTGTTTTGCCAATTATTGTATGTGATATTCACAGTACTAATTTTTTCCTCCTTGAATGTCGTGTCTGAAGGACACTGAAGTGGGCTAAATCACTTACACACTCTGCTATATGAGAGTTGCCAACATTTTGAAAATAAGTCTTGTTTTGGTGATGAAGCTATTGCTTCCCTGCTTGCATTAATAATTTTGTATAACTGCTATAGCTTGACTGTGCAAAATAAATTATTTTAATATACATTTACTGGTACGCTGTTGTTTCCTAAGCCTTCTATTCTTCATATAACTTTGTCTGTCTGTAGAATTTAAAAGCAGTTTGAAATATAATTGGAAAATGTGTATCATACCATGTAGTGTTTAGGAGCAAATTGTCTGGGCTGAAATTGCTGATGCAGGTAACCTATTGAACACCCTGCAACCCACCAGACAGATTAAATTGGTAAAGGAACACAGGGAGCACCAAATGTTTCAGCAGCAACCTGTCTAGGGTTTTGTTTTTGATTTGGATTTTAATGTAGTTTATTTCAATAAAATTGGTTCATTAGATGGACGTAAAAAGTGGAAGAATACAAATGATAGCATTAGCAAGACGGTTGTGGGTCCCTGTCTTAGGAGATCAATGTTGTTTCTTCTCTCCTCATGAAAACCAAATGAACCCCCCAGTAACCATGTTGTTCATGTGTCTGCAGAAATTGGGAGAGGGATCCCTGGTAATACTGCATTGGGTGTTTACATTCATAACTTGGTTTGACTGCTTGGTTTCAAGGGTAACTACAATAATTCTGTAAATGTTACCCGTTATTACAATCCAAATAGGTTTACTCTCAGTAGAAAAATATGCATGAACCATTTCTTTAAATTCTTGGGGTTTATTTTTGTATAGGGGAGTATAGATAATCAGGTTGTGTTATATCCTTGTAGGGTTTGGGCAGTAGACATTTGTTGTAAAATGATGCCAGCTGGACTTGGCAGAAAGCAAAATGAAAGCATTTTATTCAGTAGTTGATGAGCAATAGGTCTCATCTACGTCACTGTGACTGTGTTCTTGGGTTATCCAGGCAAAGGCTTCGTTCTTCATATCCCACCTCCACACTACGCAAGAATAAGAACAACTGTGAGGACCTTGTTACTGGTGTTTTGTCCAGTGACTAGCAGTTATTGTTCAGGAAATAGAAAAATCTTTATTCCTAGGCCTCTTTAATCTTTTCCACAAACGAATGAGATCAATGCCATTGTCCGATGTGAGTCACGATTCCATTTCTCTAAATATTGTGGCTTCCTCTTTCTGGGCTTCCTGCCAGTTCTGCGCAGAGACCAAACACACGTTTTCAGATAGCATTTTTTGTGAGTATGGTACTTGCTTTTCTTTATAAATGGACCTGTCCCATGGTGTGGTGGATGACTGGTCTGCCATTCAGGCACAGCCTTTCTCTTTGACTTAGAGTTTTCTAGCTTCATCTCAGGAGTTGGTACACACCAATGAGAGAACTGGGCAGACTACCCAAGTAGAAGGTATCTATGGTGGAGTAGCCAACTAGACTTGACATGGGAGTTCTCTATTTTCAAAACACATATGCACTTGAAACCTGGGCTACGGAGTTCTGCTTCGAAGTGTTGTATCTGGAACTATCGCTGTTGTGCAGTGCAAGTGCCCATCCAAACCAACCCAAACCTAAACCCTGGAATGATAAAAAGTCTCACTTAACAATCAAATTTGACAAATTACAAAACTGTTTATCCTACCCTACCCTATTTTCATTTATAAAGACGCTTTCTGGACAGGTTCTGGGATCTTTAATGAATGATTGAATGAAAAGACACGAATACTGTTGTGGCATCACTGGAGCTCAAACCTTCCTTACACAAATATCTTAACAAAGGTGAGGTGCAGTTTTGCTCCAAGTTGGGTCTGGTGAATCTTTAATTAATTTCTGCTTAATAAGATATGTTCTACAGAACTTAAATTCTCTCTCTCCTGGAGTAGAGTTCAAACTTGCGTGGAGCTTTCTGGTACAGCTAAGAATTAAACCTAAATCTCCATCTCCATGCTGAGGTCTCTCTGCTCTCGCTGTGCCTGTTTTTCAAAGAAAAGAGACCACAGCCTCTTTTTTTTTTGATGGAAACACATAGTTGTCTTCAAAAGCAAGTTCTTACAAGGTGGCCATATGAGATGCATGGGTCATCCTGCGTGGTGACTTGATATTTTATGAACTGGTTGTTTTCCATCCTGATCTTTGGATCTGAACCTACTAAGGAACCCACTTGGGTCTTTAAGATTCATTGTGAGATTCTTGGTCCTAAGTTTTGTGGAGTAGTTTGGGTTTTTTTGGCAGGTTTTCTATTGTTTTTTGACGTTGTTGTCATTGTCCTTAAATCTAGATTTCATTGCCTTCTTTCAAAAGAACTTTAAGAAACTAACTGGAAAGTAAGAATCAAATATTTCACTGAATTTGATTCTAAATCTCTTAGCTCTTGCAAAGCAGATAGGCAGCTGACTGTATCTTGGTATCATATTCGTTATTGCGGGTTAGATCAATTGTCTAGTAACAGGAGCAAACATTCCCCTTGTAATGCACTTAGTCAGTTGTGAAATCATGGTGGGAAAAAAAGAGAAACCTCCACAGCCCCTTCAAGCAATCAATTTATGCCCTGAAGCATGAGATTTGATTACCATTGTTTTATCTTAGCTTGCATAGTTACAAATGTTATTAGCAGTCATAAAATTACCCAGCCTTAAAAAAAATTATATTAAGGAAAAAATCCTAACGTTTCACTCCAGGTTTTTCACAGTCCAAATTCCTGGGATTGGTTCTCACTGCGAAAAGTGGTAGTTCCTTAAATTCATTTCAAATTTGCTGCCCTTTGATGGCATGTAGTTTTCTTGTATTCTCATTGTGAAGGAACAGATTAGCATTTTCTAACATGTCTGCAGCTTCTCTCCTCTGGTCAAGACCTATCTAAGTTTCAACATTTCAAAGCTAAGCACTGATGATCTATACTCGGATACATATTTAATAAGTCATTAGTGAGATATGCATCACTCTATCTCATCTATGTTTTTCCCTTTACAGTTAAAGTCTTTCCCTGTGAGCTCAAAGTTTCTAATGCAGCTTTGCGTTTCTCAATATACAACTCAGCTGGAATAATTTAAATATTCTAAATATTCCAAAGGTAATGAGAACACTGTGAAATGTTGCAGCAGGGCATAATTTCCAAAACAAATTTTAACATCGAAAAAATGTTAGTTAGTGTGATGTCAATTATTCTAGCCATTTACTTTGTCCAGGACCAAACCAGATTTCCAGAAGCTGATCCTTTGTTAAAGAAAGCAATGTCAAATTGTGACTCTTGATGTTCAAGTGCAGTCACATTTTTGCACATCTACCTATTCAAAACATTACATCATCCTTATTAACGAGCTGTGATGGTGGGATGTGCGCTGGCAGTTACAAGCAAAACGAATTTTCTCTGAAGAAAACCTGGCCAATCTGTTCTTTTGTCCTGAGTAATTAATTTGTCTTAAATAGCCTTTAGAGTAAGACTGGAAATCTTCTGAGTCTCCCATCAGTTCAATGTGTATTTTAAATATGTGATCAGTACTGGCCAAGGAAGATTTAATGAAATTTTCCAGTGTTTTCTAGAAAAGTTGCTCTCTCATCCTCACATCAAGCAGCAGATTTGATGAGAAGGCTCCTTGCTTTTCAGCAGGAAATCCCCAGATAAAGAGCAGTTCTGTGGAAACATGCACAGGACCAAACTGTGCTTCTCTGTCTTTATTTTTGTTCTGAGCAGACTTCAGTGCTATGACATTTGCCCTGTTTCAGCAACCAGTGAAATCTGAAGAACAGTGGATTTTTTTTTTAAGTAAAGCATCTATTACACTTTACTTAAAGCAAACCCTTATCTTGGAAATAGATGTGATTAGTCCCTCGTCTTATCATGAACAAGAACACATTTTGTTTTGGAAGCGTGGAGCAGTTTTTGGTAAGCTGATGTACTTTGGCTTTTCCATCAGCTGGCTTCATAGTGGAAAGAAAACTATCTGCACGATTCTGAGTCAAAAAAATAAAACTGTTTTGTGGTTCCCATATTAACCTGAAAAAGTGAAAAGATCCTGGGGAAATCATGTTGCTGGAGAGGATCTGAAAGTTGGACCAGGCAGGCAGGGAAATGAAAGTCTAAGTGATCGCTGCATTTTGCAAGCCCAGCTTCTTTCAGGGTGTCTCTGGGGAGTGGATGCAGCAATGTAGGCATGGGCAGCCTGGGAAGTTGACTTTGGCAGAAGTCCTGCCTCGCTCAAGCCATCACTGGAAGTAATTAAATTGTCGTCCCTCTGTGTCAGAAATCAACCTGGAAACTCCTGGTACTGCTGTGGCATCCTGGGCAGTGGGGAGTATTGGCCAGAAGTGGGTAAGAGTCATCGGCCGCATTTTCCATCCTCTTGGCAATGCCAGCTTTTCCCAGCTCTTCCATCTCTCTGGCCAGCTCTGTTATCTCTGCTCCCAGACGAGCAAGACACAGCTTCCCACCCTTGGCGTCTTCAGTTTTTGCCAGCGCTTCAGTAAATCTCCAGTCATCTCTGGATTTTGACTCCATCTGATGGTTTATCCTGGGTCAAACGGCATCTCCATACATCGGCAGCCCTGACGCGGTCCAAATATTCTTCTACAGCTGTCTCCTTCTCCATTTATTTACAGAGGTTTCTGCTGCACGGGGGCACAGCCCTGTTGCTTAGCTGTTGGTTGCTTTGGAAAGCAATGTGCTGTAAATATAGCATTTTACTGTCTTTAGATAAAACAGTGAGTCGATTCAGAATTTGACTATGAGAAGGGGATTGAAAGGGGGGAAAGTCCCACTCCCTTGTGTGTGCTCTGGGCTGGGCTCTGGCAGCACAAAGCTCCCACTACCCAACGTCAGAGCTTTCTAAGCAACCACTGCACACTCGCCTTGCACTATAGAAGCTTTTCTCCACACATTCGGTGAGAAATCTGGCATTTATATTGGTGCAACTTGACTTAAACCCATTTTAATATGAAAATTTTATCTACGAATCGTCAGACGCTGCATGACTGAAATATCGAGCATAACATTACATTTGCTTTCTTAACATCGAACAAGTATATTAAATTATTCTACCTTTTCCCCTACTGGCTTTCAGACTTTTTTTTTTCTTTTACAACTATCTTTAGTTTATAATACCTTTCCTTAAATTGAATTGCTTCTTGTCCAAAATTAAGCTCCCCTACCTAGATCTGCTGGCGATGAACAACACGAGTTTGCCAGTTCATCACCAAATTCTGATTGCTACTGTCTGAAAAATCTCTAACCCAAACGATAATAATCCCCATGAGTGCTAACTGTGATTCGGTAGGGTGGTTTTACGCTTTAATGTCCATGAATGTTTCTTTATGATTATTGTTCATGGCATTAGACAAAGTTCAGAGAAAAGAAAAACACCCAAAGGTCAGCGGCCAGACAGCAAATTGTCTGAGAAGTCCGAGTCCTCGTGAAAATGATTATGTCTGACCTTCAACACCTCCACACGCTGTCTGTGGATAGAATGCTTAAGAAAATGACTGTCAGATTTATGGGGACTGTCTTCACCAATCACTTAAAAATTTAGCCCGTTCCACCAAGGGATTAGAGAAGTAAACCACAGAGGCAGAAAGCCCAAGTGTTCGAGCATGCATGGAAACTTGATCTGATTCTGTGGTTGTGTGTGCTGTGGAGCACACACACCAAAAAATTAAGAAGGTCATTGGCAAAAAAAAGATGAAGAAAAGAAAGATTTTTCAAAGCTTTGTATATATAAGACATTAGATGTTGCAGTGATGAATGCATGGATTGTTAGCAAGGGACAGCACAGAGGCGGATGGGGCGGGGAGGACCACCCCCATCTGAGCTTTTCTGACTCCTCATCTTTTCCTCTGAATAGAAATGACACTTCTGCACCCGGAGAGAGGGGCAAAATGAGGCTGTGGGGATCTCTCTGCTCCTTGACAGTGCCAGATTTTGGTAGCCCCCACCACCAAGAACAAGTGAGAACCTCAGAGGGTCCCCCGGTGGGAAGTTCCCCCCAGGGGCGGGAGGCGGGTAAGGGAGGTGCGGCTGGCCCGGGCCCCGCCGGGACTCCCTTCCCTCCTTCCCTCCCCTTATCCCTCCTCCCCTCCATCCATCCCTCCCTCCTCTCCATCCCCAGGTACCGCCGGGGAAGCGCGGCGGCTGCCGGCTCCGGGCGTTGGATCGGGCAGGTGGGAGCTGCCGAAGGGGGCCGAGGCAGGGGTATGGGGAGGGGGGGGTGGCCGCTCGGTTTGTGTCCCCCCCACCCCCGGGGGAGGCGGGCAGTGGTTTGGGGAGGTGCGGGGCCGGTTGCCATGGCTTCCTGCAAGCTCTGCCGGAGGAGATACTGATGCCAGTCACGGAGGGACCCCCTTCTTCCTTTTCGTGGGTGTGTAGCGGGGCTGCGTTTAGGGTTGCTTTTTTTTTTTTTTTTTTT
>VXBW01005443.1:248441-379240 GCA_013400375.1 Thinocorus orbignyianus | reverse complement strand
TTTTTCCTGGGTTTTGCTTTTGTTTTTTTCCCCCTTTCCTTTCGGGGTGGAGCGATTCATTCGCAGAGCCGGGACGGGGCTGCAGAAGCTCCGCTGGCTGCCGCGACCCGCAGCTCCGGCCACCCCCTGCGAGCTGCAGGCTCTGCCCCTACTGGATTCAAGGTAACATTGAGGGGGGAGTCTGGGGGGCGACCGGGACAGGGGGGAGCCAGGAGTGTGCTCCTTTTAGGCTCTGGGGCGATACAGGGCGCTGGGACCGCGAGTGCCCAGCCGCGGGGTTGACCTGGCCGCCGCCACGGCTCGCCCAGCGTTTCTACCAAGAAAAGCGCCTCTTTAATTATTATTAATATTTTAATTTTAAAATATCTTTTGGTTTTGGGTTTTTCCCTCCTCCCCTGGTCTCGCACTGCAAAAGCCGGGCTTCGCCCTGCGCAGCAATGAGGAAGCTGAGCTGCGCTCAGTTCCGCGGAGGGGCGCGCAGGTGCCCGCGGTTGGGGTCGCATCCCGGGGGGTCCCCTGGGCACAGGTCCTGGCTGTTGTCTCCGCATCCCTCCGGGCTCCCGAGTGGGTCCTGAGCGGAAGAGGGAGGAGCCGCTGCCCGGAGAAAGTTTGGCTGCGGGTGCGGAGCCCTGCGGAGCTCCGCCCGGGGGATGGAGGGATCCGGTGGGGGTGGAGAGGAGGGGACCAGGGAAGCAAAGGCACGGTGGCAGTGGCCTTGGCTGGGGGACGCTGTGCTGGTTTAGGTGGGTTCTGTTGGTCTGTGTGTCTGTTGGTTTAGGTGGGTTCAAGTTTGCAAGCCCGGATGTCATGCATCTGTGGCGAACACTTGTTTATTCTTTCCTTCCTAATGATTTTGGAGACTACTTTAGCTTCCTTTTGTTTTTCTTCCTTTTTTTTTTTCTCCCCTGTGATACTTAAATAATTGCAAATGGCCCTGGTCTGGGGGGTTTGCTTTGGTTTTGATTTTATTTATTTATTTTTACTGGGGAAGTGTTGTGGTTGAGTCGCACTCCAGGAGAGCTGTAAGAATCTTCAAACCTCAGTATCAGGTGCTGTGTGTTATTAATTTGTGTCGTGTGATCAGGGTACCAGTGGTCTCAGCTGGGTTTATGTTTCCCTAATGCAAGGAGACACCGTTCTCTAACAGTTGCACACACTAAATAGACTTTTCGTCCATCCCTTCTATGACTAATTTTACTTTACTGCTTGTTTTTGGGTAGAAAGATGCTGAGCTATGGTACACTGGGTATCAAACAGGTATTCAGCCATAGCTCAACTGATACTAAGCAAGTAAACTCATTCTCAGTGCTACCTGGGAACAGGTTTGCTTGAAACATGTTTTGGAAAATTTTACCAAGAGCCTTGACAGGTGGTATTTTTGTTTGATTATCAAGGGTTTATTTGACATGTGTAACATAAAAGTAATAAATATTACATGTTTAGTTACAGGTCTGAGGAAAGGAGGTGGGGAAAAACCTGCAGCTTAAAATGAGTATGTAATTTTTGCTCACTGGTGAACACCCATGTGACAATATTTGAACCATGCACATGATCCTTTGCTCGTTCCTTCCCGTCATCCTCTACTTGGCTCTTAACGATGAGAAGTAGTAGAGTGCTCAACTACTGCTGTGTTAGGGTTTTTCTGGTGCTTTAGAGTAATGAATTTTCTTGCTCTTTCAAAAAAAAAAACAAAAAAACCCCAAAAAACCCCAGATCCCCAAACCATGAACTACCTCTCCCAATGAACCATTTAAAAATTAGATAATTCTTCTTAGCCAGTTTCTGTGGTTTATACATAGGCCAAGCATCTGCTGTCAGTGGAGTCTGGCTTAGAGAACTACAAACCCAGACTACATTACATTAAAATAAGCTGCAAAAGAGAAAATACCAAGGTTTGCAGCAGATAATAGAGTTCCTTCAGGAATATTGCACAATATACAAGAAAGTATCATAAAATAACTTGAGGGTTTTTATTATTTTTTAAAAAAAGATGCCAATCAGCAATCCAGGAGCTGTGGAAGTTTTGCCATATGCAACACACAGCTTTTAAACCAGTTTGTTTTCTAAACTTTTGCAATTTATTATTGATTTTAGTCAAAATGTGGATGAAATGAATTAAAATGAATTCTCAATATGGGGCTGAAATAAAGCTATATATGCTTTGATTGTATTTAACTCGCTCTCAGTAGGAGTGACTTAATTACTATAGACATTTAGCCTGTGTTACTTCAGTAATTAAATGTAATGAATGAAAGTGTAACAGTCTACTTCTTTCTTTATCCCAAGAAACCCAGCAGATAAACTAGGATTTCATTTAAATGAAAGATTTCACTGGTTTACAATTGCGTGCACCTCGAGTGACTTGGATTGTAGCCATCTTGCTTCCCAATAAAAATATACTTTATCTCTTATGATTGGAAGGAAAAAATGAAATAAAGGTAGCTCTATGTTACATGAAACGATGCTGTGGACAGCTGCTTCTGTGATAAGGAAGGATCTTCTTCCCCCGGTGGGAGAGGACAGGGACTACTTTAAACACTACTAATTAGTTCAGTTTATCTTGCCTGCGTTACAATGCTGTAGTTAGTTAATTATAGCTTTTCTCATTAGCAGTACGTTAAGAATAATGAATTAACATATCACACGGATCAAAAGAACATCTACAAAGTTTATCTTGGAGGAAAGAAAGTGTTATTGTGTGGCAGGAAGTCCCGGTGGCTTTCCCAAGGCGTAGATTTGTTGGAATTCCTGAGCTGGTGCTTCAGAGCCTGATGAATGACTTGAATTGATCACAAACAAGTGACACTGGAGCTCTTGGTTGCTTAGCAACCCTCCAAGATTCCACAATTTCTTTTGGTGTATTTGTCCAGTAAAGTAGAAATTGTGTTCTGTTAAAGGGTTATATTTTTTTTTGTTGTTTGGTTTTCTTTCTTTTTTTGCTAGCACAAAGCCCACCTTACAGCAACCTCAGATTATGTATGATTGAAAACGATGCCTCAGCAGAGTCTGGGGAGCGGCAGTGTGGGTATGAAAAAAAAGAGCAGGGATCTTACTTGTGAACCACATTCTAGTGGTGACGTGCTCAGTGTTTTAGAACAAGTTTCAGTTGTCCTTTCCCCATTAGACTTCTGTTCCAAAACCAAAGTCGTTAATGGACAAGTCAGTCTTCACAAAAACAGTCATTGACCGAATACTTTTTGAACAGTTCCCTTCATGCTGTGGTGAGCTGTGAGATCCTGCAAGGTCTTGTGGCCTTACCCCGTATTCCATGATGACTAGATGAAATTCAGCATGGAACATGTGGTTTGATCATTGCTTGAATTATGTCGAGGCATCTCATAGTCTGTTTGGCTGGAGATCTCTGCTTAGGTTGTCCTCGCAGAAGACACTGGTTTCTTAGCAGATCTGTCTAAGGAAAGAACAGATTTAGTGCTCAAAAGGTGGAAAGAAGATAAATGTTATCATGGTTATACATACCCAGAGTACCACTATTGGCTTTAACCAGGTTGTGGCATCCTGCGTACAGTTCATATATGCTGAATTATAGTTTTGTGTCATTCAACTCTTTATTGCTACCCTTGGGTCCACAATGCTGGTATCTGGAGTTCTGGAGTGTACCTTGGAATGGAAGAATCCTGCCATCCCATCCCCATTTACTGTGCTTTGGTTTGCGTTCTCAGGAGGCTGCACAAACCGGATTAATTTTGGCTGAACCTAAGGCAGAATAATTACTTTGTGCACTTCAGCTGCTAACTGGCTTTTCATCCGTGGCCTCCTGACTGGAGCTGAAACGATGCCTTTACCCTGTGTGTGGGTGGATTTGGGTTTCTCAGCACCATTTTGCTCTACTTATCTATGCTCTTCTGAGCTCTGCTGCTTGCTGATATAGTCACATCCATTTTCTCCTAAAATTGTAACCAAGAGAAAGCATACCAGGGCTAGGAGACCTGCAGGATGTTGTGGCACTTATTTTATCTAGGTAGTAGTTGGCATCCTGGATGATTTCTTTCTCTTGGTGAGAAGAATGAATCCAGGGATTTCTCTTCTTTCTTGGAAAAAGTGCTTGGGTATTGTCTGATTTACTGACATGTTGAACTAGAAGGGGATGTTGTAGCAGTGCCTATAATAACTAATGCCGCATATGGACCACAGAGAACCACAGATCACCTCACTGTCAATATTCTAGACAAAAATTATTATAGTTCATAATCTGTGTACATGTAATTACCTTTCTAGGCTTAGGCAAATTTAGGTAAAGATCCAAGTACGTGTGAGCTTGTTTGATTTTTATGTAGGGTTTTCTTTTTTTATGTTGTTTCCATGTAACAAAGTCAATGCCCAAAACTCAAGGTTGTTTTATTTGTTTAGCTTTCCCCCCCTCCGGCTACTCTCCTTGTATCTGTTTTGTACATTGATTTCTGTGAGTGCATTTGCATACCCAAATGCTGATTAGAGCTTGCCACTGTAGAGATTGCCTCTGCATTATAAATAGATGAAGGTACATGGTAATACTTGATGTTTTGGGTTTCTCCTCCCAGCATGTCCAGGCACCCCGTATGAAAGGCACAGCGTGGAACTGGGATGACTGTTGTGATGTGTTATTTTCTGAGGTTGCAGCATTCCCTAGCAGATGTTTCCTTCTTCCTTCATTACACCTGAACATATAAAACTCCACAAAATGCAGATGGAAACCAGTTTATCATTAAAATTAGCGTTTATTGTTACAGCTGAACTAGTGATAGCTGTTTTGAGAGTGACCTCCAGGCACAGATCCCATGTAAGAAGGACAAGATTTATGTTGCTTTCTTCCTTAGGGCTTTTAAGTCTTTGTAATTTCTTTTACCCATTGGTACTCTTCTCTATTCTCCATTTTTTTTTTTTTTTTTAGAAAATAGCCAATTTCTCCTTTCAGGTGTTTTTCTCCTTTTGTGTACCTGCTGTGGACTTTGTTTTCCCCTGGACAAGGCATGCACTGGGGGCCTTCGTCCTCAGCCTGGACCTCACCTGTGCTCCTACCGGGCAATACTCTTGCTGCTCCCACTTCTTCTCTTCTTCACGGGACCATGGAAGGCAATGGGTTGTGTATTCAAAAGTGCTTGTGGCTGGTGGTCTTTTTTCTTTAAGAGGTGGATAAGGCTGTGACTTTAAAGGTGGGATGAACCCATGTGAAGGAGTCTGTGATGGCTGGGAAGTCTCCCTGACTTCGTGAATAGAAAGTTTCAGTCTAAACAAACCAAGCAGCGAAAGCACAGGACACCAGTTCCAAAGATATGTATCTAAATATTTCAGTGGGGTCAAGTCCTCCTACCTCTCAATATAAGTTAGATGACCGTGGTGCCTTTAAAAATCTCACTTCAAGTGTCTCTATTTTTTGGGAGACCCCAGAGATGACTGTGAAAGGTTGGCAGTCACTATTCAAGACAGCCTCCCAGCTGCAATTAATTGGTGAGGCAGTGATCTCCTAAGAGGAGTAGGGAAAAATCAGTTGCAGAATCGGCCCCTTCCTCCTTTCAGTCTGTGTCTCCTTTGGTGACTTTTCGAGTGTGACACAAGCAATTCCCTGTCGGCTTTTCCTGCTGGCTGACACCGAAGAGGTGGCTTTGAATGCTGCCTGCTGTGCTTGTGTGGCACTTGAAAGGCAGAGGAGAAGGACTGCCTTTAAGGGCATGTTTTCCCACAGCTTTAAAGTATATTTGAAAAATGCGTCATTGGGTTATGTTGCGTGTATTACCGTATTAAAACTGATGGAAGCCTGGAACAACGGTTCAGTAAAAAATGGCTGGTGCCATTGCTGTATCCCCAGTGCTTGAAATAGAATTAGTCTTGATGAAAGATTGCTCTGCTTTTAGGAAAAGTAAAATTATTATTCCAGGGCAGGATTTTTCTGTTAGAAAATACCATAACAATGCTTTCAGCTAACAGTAGTGATTAACTCAATGGCTTTTTTTTTTTTCTTTTCCCAGATATACTTACCAAATACACCTTTCTTTTCTTTTTTTTTTTTTTTCTTTTGCAGTTTACTGAAGTCGGAGAATTGCTTGTAATAAAAGATTGTCTGTAGTTTTTTGAAGTATCTAGAAATTTCCCCAAGAGTGTTCTCATAGTCCAGTGTGGTTTGTCTGTCACCTCACTGAAATCCTTTCCTGTGCCATTCCAGGGCGGTTTGCGTTTGTGGGCACAGGTCTGTGTGCATGCTTGCACTGATGCCCATTCGCCTAATTTGTTGCTTTTACTTCTTCATAGGTAAAATATTCCAAACCAGAATACACTTGATGGTTTCAGTGGATTTATTAACTAAAATTGGGGCTACTACTCAGCTATCGTACTGGATGAGGGGCCTGTGTGTTGTTTTTTCACAGGTTATTCTTTCATATTACTCCACCGATGATTTTGTTTTAGTGAAATTTCATTGCAGGGAATAGATTTTAGAGGATTTCTGTTTTGAACTGAGTATGAGTCAGAGAAGGCTCCATCTGATCTTCTTGGTCATGAGACTATTTTGCAGTTGAATAACTTTTATTTGGTGCTTACTTTGTATGAGTTCTAGTGAAGCATCAGTCAAGACAGTAGCTGTTTTGGTAATTAAAATCCAAACCCTTTTGAGATAAATATTCCTTCTGCTACATTTGAACAGAGGAAAATAACACAGAACTGAACTAGTAGTATCTGGAAGTACTAATGGAGGATTTTATTTTATTAAATTTTTAGGGAAGTAGTGAACCTGATACACTGTGGTGACTTTCAGGATTAATATTGCACATGAAAACCACTGGTGAAGTCATGGCGCCACTGAAATAGATGGTCAAACTCCCACTGACCTCAGCAGAGTCAGGTTTTTGTCTCAGGGGTGATGAAAATATAATTTACAACCCTAACCAGTTTGAGAAATAGGCATAATGGCTCAGGTCCTTGACTGATACAAATTGCTGTGGTTGAGCTGAGGGTGATTGAGTTACACTGATTTACGCCATCTGGGCTTCTGGAGAATTGTGTCCGACGTCCACACGGGCTTGCCGTGTCCATCAGGAAGCGTGCTGTGACAGCCTGCATGCCCGGGCTCGCTGCAAACAGACATGTTAGGAGCTTCTGTGATGATGTCTCCTATCAAGCAGCATATTCTCCTCTCCTATTATGACTGGAAACAAATAACCAGGAAACAGTAATGAATATTCCTATTTTCTGAGTCATGCAGATTACAAATGCCGCACTGAAAGCTATAGAGTAACAGTGATTAAAGGACTTGTCCCAGCTGTACAAAGCTAAAGGCATACCTGCTTCATTAAATTTACAGGGTTACCACTGAAATCCGTGGTAATTGCTCAGGGTTTACTACCTGCATGGTAAATGCACCTTTCTATTATTGACGCCACGAGGTTTGACTTAGGCTTTCACCTAAACATGGGATTTCTATTATCTCTGACTCTGGGGTTAAATTGCAGCATCCCTGCTGCCTGGATCTGTGCAGCACTCCAGCCCTGGTTTTGCCCACCCTGTTTTTCAGCTAATACCTGTCCAGACGGTGCCCACCTGCTGGGAAACACTCGGACTTGCCTTTTCAGCTTCGTGTTACGTCCCAGGGAATCAGCTGCTGAAAACTGAGAGCTGTTTGAGCTGTATTATAGCACAAAGCTTTATTAAAGGTAAAGCACAGCAAGTGTGGTGGCACCAGACAGTCGTACAGCTGGTCTGGTTATGCAGCCCCTAAAAAAAAAAAGGAAGCTTTTTCCCATTTATTTCCACGAGTGCAGGATCCTGCCTTTTGGAGCATTGTACCTAATTATCCTGCCAGTGCAGCAGATTTTCACTGTCAGCCATTCCCCCTGTCAGGCATCCCTGAGCAGTGAAACCTCACATAATTCCACCTGCATGGCAAGAGGAAAATTTCATCTTACCTAATAAATACTGGGGCATATTTCTTAAAAAAAATAATCCAAACCCACCAAACAGGCAACAAACATCAAGAGCTATTCACAAATCTTACCGTGTGTATCACCAAAAATATTGGAATAATCTTTGTATCCAGCATGTAAGTAGCATTCTCCATACAAACCTCTTCCACTGTCATCCTCCAAAATGTATGCTAAGCTTGTCTCTGCACAAAGCTCCCTGTAACGGGTGGTGGTGAGACCAAACTCTTCATCCTTACGGAGAATAGGATATAGGCAGCAGCACTATATTTTTGCAGTGTTAGTGTTATCATGCACTCACTGAGAAGAAATAATGTATGCAAACTTTTGAGGCTCAGGCGATGGCAATCCATTTAACCATTTATAGCTTTATGTATTTTATAATCCCCGAACCCAAATATCCCCAGAGAGCAGATGAGCCCTTAAAAATTTTCGGCCTTTAAATTAAGTGAATTTAAATTCACTCATTTGCATGCTTTTTTTTTTTTTTTTTTCTTTCCCTCCTTTGTTCTGCCTGGATGAGAGATTACTTCAGTAATTGAACTGTAACTTCACTACAGGTAAATAATGTAAGACAGTTTATATTCCAAATGCTTGACCGCATTAGGGCTGTGTGGTGCTAATCTGACAATTTGCAGCACACCTTTGAGAGGAGACGGTGTCCACTCCACTTAGGATCATTCAGCGCTGGGCTGGCGCTTGAAAGTTCAATTAATGCATGGTGCTAAATGCTCTTCTCCAACGGGGACTTGAAAGGATGCTGTGGGGTGATGAAACAGGCATCCCTGGGAAAAAAAACCAACACCTTCTTACTGAGTTAATATCAAAGGCCAGAAGCTGAATTCTCTTAAAAATCAATTTTTTACAGCTAAAATCATAAAATCATAGCAGGATTTGGGTTTGAAGGCACCTTAAAGATCATCAAATTCCAGCCTCCCTGCCCTGACACCTCCCACCAGACCAGGTTGCTCAAAGCCCCATCCAGCCTGACCTTGAAACCCTCCAGGGATGGGGCAGCCACAGCTTCTCTGGGCAACCTGTTCCAGTGCCTCACCACCCTCGCAGGAAAGAACTTCTTCCTAATATCTAATCTAAATCTCCCCTATTCCAATTTAAAACCGTTACCCCTTGTCGTATCATTCCACTCCCTGATCGAGTCCCTCCCCGTCTCTCCTGTAGCCCCCGTTAGGCACTGGAAGGCCACTATAAGGTGTCCCCAGAGCATTCTCTTCTCCAGGCTGAACAACTCCAACTCTCTCAGGCTGTAAATATAAGACTGAAGTCTCTGAAATAGCTCTCACAAGCGGGCTATTGTGATAACCTCTGTGGTCTGTGTTGCGACTGGATTTGGCATCTCTGTACCTGTGCAACGGATAAACTGGGGTGGGTGGAGAGAAGTGGTGGTGGGAGGGAGAGGCAGAACTGATAAAAAGGGATAAAATGTCTATTGGAAAAAGTCTTGGTTAGTAACTCAGGAAAAAAAATGAGTGATACATCATACAAGGGTGACAAGGAGCCCGTGTACGAAGAGGGGAAGCAGAAGGAAGTATGGGATAATTGTCTAGAGAGCTTGGCACCAATCCCAGAAAAATAATGGATTAGTTGATAGAGGACTGAATTAATACAGAGTTAAAGAACAGAGAGATAATTAAGGTCAGTCACCATGGCCATTCAGAAAAGGGACCTCATTCCTGATGGAGTTACGGGCTTGATAGATGTGGGTAACTAAGCATTGTGGCAGAATTTTCCAGGTGTTAGACTTGGAATCTCATGACATCTCAGTTAAAAACAAATCCAACGATGTTTGGATGTAGAATTAGTAGCAGTCGTCTTTAATGGATTAAGATTTAACTAGCGGAGCTGGAAAGGTATTTGTCCATGGGGATTGTTCATTGAGGGAAGTGTGGGTTTTTCCAGTTTCACAAGAATGAGAACTAGTTTTGAAACTGTTAAACACCTCTAGCAATAATCTAGACACAAAAATTAAAAAATTTTGGCTGAAGCTATACCATTAGTGTGGAAATAGTAAGTTATATGGAGCAGACTGACCAGCTGGCAAGGTGTTCCTTCTCTTGTCCCCCCAACAGTCTGTGCCTTCACTGGTGCTCTAGGAGAAGGTACCCTAGAGAAGAGTTACCATGACAGTGCATGCAGGGTCACAGCAGGCAGAGAAAGGAAGATGACTTCCCAATGGGGTGCTGTGGCTGAAGGACTAGTGGGATCCTGTGACACATGGATTTTTCGGAGTGAATGAGAATGCTGGAGAGCCATGGCCAGTTTTGGTGTCGACATCTGCAAAAAGAGTTTACAAAGCTGAAGAGTTGAGAAAATAACCACAATATTGATTTGAAGAGTGGAGAAAATTCCCTGCAGTGAGAGATTTAGAGAGCTCAATCTGCTTAGCTCATCAAAAAGAGGATTGAGAGGGGACTTGATTACAGGGACAAGTATTTTCATGGGGAAAGCGTATCCAGCTTTAATCAAGAAGAGAAAAGAAAAAATAAGATCCAGTAGTTGGAAGCTGGAGCCAGTCAATTTTAAATTAGACATTAAACACAATTTTTGTCTGTCATTAACCACTAGAATGAACCATGCTGTTCAAATTGAGACAGGATACCTTGCGTGATATGAACTGTCAAACACAAGTTACTGGATATGATTTGCAGGTGATAGGGAAAAACACAGCAGAAGGGTGCAAAGGCATTAAAATCTGTGAGCGTTGAAAAGGCAATCAAAGGAAGCAGATAAGAAAAAGGGGGAACATATCTGGGAAGCACAAAAACAAGAAGTAGAAGCACCAAAAGGGCAAAGAAAGGAATTTCATTGAGAGAAGCAACTTCTGTTTCTAAATGTGGGAGCATATGTCTCAGCAAAGTGAGTTTTGGCATTGACAACACCTTGAGTGTTGGCAGAGCTGGAGTCATCTGTTTTGCAGTCAAAACAGCAATTTTGGATTCTCTGCTTTGTTAATGATGATGAAGAAACCTCCTGTTTGTGGTTTGGGCTTTTGGCACCATTGGCTTCTTGTTCTGCTGCTGTGGGAGAAGACAGTAGTGCAACCAGCTTTGTTGGGATGGAGCCCAGGGATATGTCCCCCTGAAACTAAGGATGTGGCAGGTATTGCCAGGGCGATGCCACCACTTAGCTTTTCCAGTGGAGAGCTGTCACTGTGGTCTCTTGTGTGCCCCTTCACTTTATTGATAGCACTTCTGTACGTAGGAGTTTCAAAAGAAATCACAAACCCTAAATTTATACCATTAAATCACTCCTGGGAAATCCGACTGGGAAACCGATGTGGTCTTGGCTATTTTTGACAATTACTGCACGTATATGTTTGTCCTCTTGAAATAGTTTTGCCAGATGAATGACCGTGTCTTGTTCTTTCGAAGAAGAAATTGTATTTCAAGTACTCACAGTGCCCAATAATCATGTAATTGTTAATTTAAATGTAATATTATGTGTTTCTTCTGGGAAGGAGTGCAATAGTTCAGCCAGTGTCATGGTCCAGGTGACTCTGCTCCTGTTTTTCTCTGTAGATCTTCAGTTATAATGGAAGTGAAACATGTGCCTTAAGGACTGTAAATCACTTTGCTGTCATGGAAGCTCTTTAGCCAGGACTGAAAATCACACCAGTAAAATTTTCAAAAGTGCTGTCTTATGACCGCAGTAGAGAGTACTGCAGTGACTGTTATGTGGAGAGAAATAACTCATGTATGTTATTTTTTACAACTCCATCACAAAGCTATTGCCTTTGTTTAGCAACATTTCATGTATTGTTTTGGATTTGCAGAGAGTAGTTATTTCAGGATCTTTCCAGTGGATATGAGCAACATGTTTCCTTTGGACTGTTTCACCGAAACATTAACTCTTTGTGATCAATTAGAGCACCTAATTACCTGCAGCTCTGCATGGATCAGCTATTTCTGCTTCCTATAGGCATTTTATGTTGCCAATACAGAATGGCAGTTTTCCGACTTCTGGGCTTGAGTGGGGATATTTTCAAGAGTGCGCTAGAACCTGGGCTTATTGTGGCAACGTTCTCCTCAGAACTAGGAAGACTGATAAACCATAATGAATGGTTTTCTTGAGGAAAAAATAATCATGGAAGAATGTCTGCAGTACCTGTAATAATTGACTAACTGGACAGAAGTTAATCCAAAATGCTGTCGAGAGTATATTGACCTTGATGATCACTTACTTTCTCAGTGGACAGCAGAATAATTGTCTTTGCCTAAGGATTCCCTAGAAGCTGTTCTCAAATCAGAGCAGCACTTCAGCATTTAACTCATGACGTTGTGACATCCATTAGGAATGCAGAGAGGTAGGAATTACCCTATTCAATCCGATTAAAGATCCAATTAACTTCGAATCCTATCTTTGCCAGTAACTAATACTAGGTGACTCAACACCCTGGGAAAAAAAATATCAAACCACCAAAACAACCAACCCCACACCTTCCTCCCCTGAACTCTCATTAGCACAATTAAGAAACAAAGTGTCCCTGAAATATTTAATTTTTTTTCCCCTCTTTTTGCTTTTTTTCCTTTCTTCTTACCAGGCACTTATTGCTTGGCTTCCATCCTGAAACCTGAGATCAATAGCGCAGATAAATTCTTATCCTGGCTTGGGAAAGTGTTATTATTAGCAATTTAAACATCTAATCATTCTCTTAATCATTATGCCCTTTGTATCAATAACGTTTTTATGTCAGAGAGTTCACAAAGTTAATTGTTGTGATTTTCTCCCGTTTTAAATTTGCTGTCTCTTAATTCCAATGTGATCATTAAAGTGACAATTTGACCTTGTTTCACCTGTTTTCATAAATACTTGTGCCTGTCACGTCCATTCCTTGAAACACTTCATCTGTACATGAAATACTGATAATTCTTCTCATTCCTTTCTTAAAGGGACCTTTAATATTTTCCTTATTTTTGACCTGTTTACTCCTTTCTATTTCTACAAATTTTGAATGCCCTTTAAATGCAGTTATACTTAGTCTCAAAGGTAAGGATGTATTAGCAACACATCTTGCACTATACTATTTCTTGTCCTCTTTAATGTGTTCTGTACAGAACCTCCCATCTCAGCTTCATCTTGACCACCTTGGCTTTCTGAGCAGATGCTTTCTGTTGACATGATTTTTCTTCTTCTTTTTTTTTTTTTTTTGCAGAAAGCAAGCAAGCCAATAGAAACACTACTCTCTTTCAGCCTTCCGAAGGCCAGAGGCTATTTGGTGAATTTAACTTCAGTTAAATAAAATGAAACAAATCTATTATGACCCTCTGAGAAAGGCTGATGGTTTAGATCATCGCCTGTTTCTAAATATAGGGATCGGAAATTAATGTCTCCCCAGGTAGATTATTCTGTAACTCTCTTCTGCAGGTTTTTCCCAGTTTCCTTTGAACTGAGTGTCTTGGGGTTTTCTTTTAAGAGGTAGTAGTTTGAGTGGATGAAGTTTTAAGATGATACACTATAACAGATATATATATATACACACAGAGAAATAGTTAAATTGCTCAGTATATGTATGTTTTTGCATGAAATCGTTTAACCCTCATGGCAGTTGATCGGAAAAGATCATTTGGAATATATCTTGCTTTTTTTTTTTTTCCTTTTTCCTACAGCATATCAGATTTTTAGATTTATTCTGGAGAAGTGAATTTAGAAACTTGAAATTACACACCTATAATGTGTGTGTTTGCATGAGTATACACATACAAGTGCACGTATCCCCTCGGTTTATAAATATATAAGTGTGTAATTCAGATTTCTGTCTTGTGCAAGCACATGAGAAGTGCTGGGAAGCTTGTATATTGATGTTTATTGGTTCCTAATATTTCCCAGTTAGGTCTTACTGTAGCTATGGAAAAATGATTCCGCTTCTCTCTGTTTTGGGGTATTGCTTTTGTTTAGGGGCTCCACTCTGTGGAACATCTCCCTGTATTTGGCTGCAGACACTTGCTGTGGCAGATGTTATGACTCAGAGCAGACAAGAAGATTCAGATTTTTTTTTCTTTCTTTTTTTTTTCTTTTTTTTTTATCCATAAGTGACTTGCCCCCAGGCATGTTTTGACAGGGAGGATATCATTTCAAATTAAATGTGAATGTGGAGGCTTTCCAAAGCTACAAATTGCAGAGATTTCTCAGTGTGACTCAAAGTGAAAAACAGTGTTGTGCATGCCGATGACTTGCTGTGGTAGAGCTCTGGTCCTGAAACCCATACTTTATTACCTTGGTAGAGATTTGGACGTGTCCATGAATGAACCTGCTTTGACTTTGTTCTTTTAATAACTATTTTCCTCCATAAACTTCATAAAGGCCAACAGGACAGAGCTGCTTTTTCTCTGCTGCCTTTAGGTAGGCTAGGATGGTGACTCATGGATCAAAATTTCATTTCCCTTCCTTTCTTTAATTGTCAGGTCAATCTCTAACATCAGGGAGTGGGAAATATTTTTAAGAGGACAAAGAATGTGGTCTGAAAGCAGGCAATCCAGGGGATGCTTCCTGCCAAAGTCTGCTGGAGGGCTACGAAGGGCTTTTTTTTCTGTACCAAGATGATTGCTTTTCCCCTTTTATATGGGGAGAGGTGAAATGAGGAAAGGAATTCCTCCTTAAATGTCATGGGTTGCTTGTTTGGTTGGTTGTTTTTTCTTTTTTTAAACTATTTCAGGAAAATTAGTGGAGGGAACATCCATAGTTCTGAGCCAATGACTGTGACCTGTGTGTCTTCTGAAGTAAGAGACCTTAATACTCCAGATTTACAACATTAGAAAGTTTTTCCTGAGTTTATGAGCAGAACATTTTCTTTCTAATGAAATAAAGCAAAGAGGGCCCCCTCGTTTCTTGCTCAGATCTCCAGATTTGTGGCACAGCCATAACAAAGGTCAGATTTTTATTGTTTGAAGCTGGTACTCTGAGTACATTCTGGCTTCTGGGAATATTATGTCTTCTCAGAGTTTTTCTTTCATTCTTTCTACCTTTATTCTCTTTTTCACCTTTTGTTCCAGCTTTTGACCCACATTTCATCTCTTTCCTTGCCTCTTCCTCTTTGGTTTTGCTCGTCCCACCCAACTGCTGGGTCTTTGGGCAGATGTCCATGGGCACGAGATGCTTCTGCAGCCTCCAGGACAATCCTGACCACAGTGTTTCGGTGTTAATGCGGTGTCAGTAAAAGGAATGAAGCTGATCAAGGACTGCTTTCATCCATGTGTGACTTCAGCTGGGATCTGTTAATTTACACTTCCCTTAGAAGTGGGTGGAACTGTGGAAATTTGTGTGCAGGCAGGATCTGTCCCTCTGCCTTGGCTGCATGAGCCCCAAGGTCTGGAGCACCTTACGTCTCCTT
The DNA here is from genome assembly GCA_013400375.1 of Thinocorus orbignyianus. Taxonomy (NCBI): domain Eukaryota; kingdom Metazoa; phylum Chordata; class Aves; order Ciconiiformes; family Thinocoridae; genus Thinocorus; species Thinocorus orbignyianus. The sequence continues at coordinate 363,988 of VXBW01005443.1, read as the reverse complement.
TAGGGAGACATGGACGTGAGCTTCTTTTGTGTCACCATGTTCAGAAGGTTTTTCCTTCTGTGTGGAGAATGCAACATAGGAAAGGAGTGAGAGCAAGCTCTGATAGCTTTAACCCATAATAAGTCTGATGTCCTCAGGGAGAAGGGAGATTAAAGAGCCAAAATTCTCTAGGAGATTGTCACTTGGCTAATGATAGTAGCCTATGGCAGTCAGGGATGATATGGCTGATACTTAGCAGGGGTTGTGAACCAATTAGTCTGCTGAACAAAATACTTGGTCCATTGGGTGCAAATGTTAAGAATATTTATAGGGGCTGGCTATGGAGTCGGCTAATCAAAACTGGAGAAAGCTACTTAAGAGGATGTCCCAGGCTCTACAGAGGCCCTGAGATTACACAGCTGACAGATAAACAAATGTTTGCCTGTGACTGTATTTGAACTAATTTTCAGTTTCCTAGTAAAATCAATTAGGGGTGCTTAAAACATGCTTCCCTGTGGAGAGCTGGCTTCAGTGGTGGCCATCCATTGGTGCTCTCCTGCAAGCTGGCTTCCTCCAACTCTGCTTTTGGTGTTTCTCAGATGGTCCAGGTCGGAGCTCATTTCCATGATGGCAGAGGATGTCACATAAGTTGGCTCAGGTAAAATGGCACAATAATAGTTCAGCATATACTAGCACGTTGTTTTGCATTTGTTAACTCCTAAAGCTCTGAGTATTCCCATTAACTCTTTTACCCATTAATTCTTTAACTTGCTGTAGTTCGAAACTGTGGCAAATCAACATTTGTGTCATGGTCAGGTCCAGTATATTAGTAACGTCCAGTCTGTTATACTGGTGATGTAGGGAGTTGATAATTGCATGAGGTCTAATCATACAGCTGGAGAAGAAATGCAGTAATTCAGCTAAATATAAAGGTTCATAAGGGTTTCTTTCTTGACTTAATTGTTTATTTATTTGCACTTCATGTGAAGTGGAATTAATAAAATAAATTTTCAGGGTTTTGCCACTGCAGTCTAAGGCATTGCTTAGCAGCACTGCTTCAGTTAAACAGATAATACAATGAGAAAAATCCACACACTTTCACTGGAAAAGCTTTTCGAAACCTGAGAGTATTGATTCCCCAGATTTGAGACTTAAATGTGCTTATACATGTTTTTACAGAGAATCTGCAAGTAGAAGAACAGCTTCTGACTCTGCTACTAAGCTTCTGATCAAAAAAATATTCTGCCTTGCTATTTTACAGCTGTTATTTTACAGCAAGCAATCAGATTGAAATACAGCCATTTTGAATTTGGTGCTGAAGATGGTTTTCTCCAGTGCTTATTTGAAAAATCACGTGTTAAACTGGGGCATTTATTGTATTTGGCAAGTTCTAAACTAGGTCTTTACTTACAGAAAAAAAAAATATTAATAAAAGCCAGATTGCAGATCACTCTGGTAAGGGCTATGTGATTTTATTTTTTTTATTATTATGGGTTTTTACACCCTCCTGTGTAAAGGCTTTCTTTGTGTTGCTGCTATTCTGGCTGTAAGTGGTTTTAAGTGCAGTGGGCTTTAATATATAGATGTTATTTCTGATGGATCTTATATGTTGAAAATGGCATAATGTCTGTCTTTGATCCTGAAAAGCATGATGCTTATTGGTACTGATAATTGTTAATAGCTTTCTTTTTTCAGTTTGGATTTTTTCTTTTTTTTTCTTTTTCTTTTTTTCTGTCTCTTCATATGTGTATCAGAGATGCAACATACTGGTAGTTAAATGGGGTAAAAATGGTCTTTTCAAGAGGAAGATCCAAGTCCGTGGAGACTCTCTGGGGATCTCATTAAAGCGCTCTTTTCTTAATATAGTATACTGCAATAGCAGCTATCAGAATCCCCACAGTGTGGTTTCCTGATAGGTTAGTTTACACAGAATTAATTGTGTAATTTTGCAAGCAACCAGTACAGTGCACATTGATTTTCTTATTTTTTTTTTTTTTTTTTAGTTATTTATTTATTTTTATTCTGATGTGTTGCTCTCCTGGATTCTGCTTCATATTGTCAGGTAGCTTTTACAATCCATCTTTACTTACACCACTTCCTCGTAGCACATATTGCCTAGGAATTGTGATTGATTTTTTATTTATTTTATTTTTATCATCCTTCTTTTTTATCCTTCCACATAGAAGAATTGCTGTTCATTTAAGCAATCCTTGCATAAAGGGTTGTAAAGCAGTGCCAATAAAAGGACGCATCAGAAAAGCAAATTCAGATTTTTACAAGGCTTCTGTGGTTTAGATGCTCCAGAGACCAGTCCCAAATGAGGAGACTGGATTTCCCTTGTCCTCAGAGGTCGGCGGGCTGGTTTGTCTGGCACAGGAATAGCAAAGAGAAGATGAGCCTCGTGCAGAACAAAGGACCAACAACTTGCAGTCAGTTGATGCAGAAGCATAGAAAAATGTGTTTGAATAAAACCTAATAGGCTGGGTTGAGGATTTGGCTTGAGCAGGATTTTAAATGTATTTGAGGATGGGGATGGGGTGGGTTTCTCTTAAGAGTGAAGTTATTTTAAAATAATTTGCATGCAAACAGAAGAGTTCTGTCTCACTACATTATTTAGCCCTGTGAGAATGATGGAGTTATGCAGAAGATTCTTCAGCTCGGTTTGGGGCAGGACGGCTGCTAAAACAACTGCTGGCCTCGACCAACTGATTAATTTTGCCATCCAGCTTGGCTCATCATTGCTGCTGCCCTCAGGAGATGACTTTCCCTTCTCTTTACCTGCTCAGGCTCCTGCAGGGGAGGAGAAGATGATGGGCTCCTGCTGGTTCCTCACCCTCTGGACCTGGCTGTGTTCCTGCCGATGGTTTTTAACCCGAGGAATGGTTTTGCTCTGCAAAGACCATCCCTAAATGCAAACATCTCTGCTGAAACAGTAGCTGCTTGCTTGTAAGCAACACATTGACTGGAGGAATTGGTGACTACGTCCTCAGCTACTGTAAACTGGAGGAGTTATACCAGTAGCGGAATGAGCTTTCTGCAATACAAGAGGCAGGGAATGAGCATGGAATGAGCTGGAAGAAATGTGGGAATCCAGAGACAACCAAAAGAGATGTGGACTGAGGAGACTGTGCAGAAATAAGAGAATAGTCCTGTCCCAAATGTGTGCATTTGTGGATGCTTGGGTACCCGCTCCCTTGGTGTGGTGATGGGCTATTAAAACATACCACATTTCTATAGGATGAAGAAGGGAGAACCGAGGGACAGGTCCCCATCATTCCATCTGGGAGTGAAAGGATGAAAAAGTGAAACATTTTGATTGATGCAAGTGAGCTCAGTGGCAGGGCAAGTCAGAATAGCTTATGTGGAGGGAATGGAGAAAAAAACCAACCAAACCGACCAACAAAACTATTATCATAGTATGTCAGTACTTGGATTTCTGTCTTTCAATTTTTCATTTGCTTGAAACATTCTCCAAATGAAAACTATGACTTTTCCTGTAAGAAGCAAACATCCTTCTTGCCAGCACATCTAGGAGAGGGAAATACAAAGGAAATCAGTGAAAGGCGATCTGCCTTTGTTTTCTCATTCATTGCCTTTTTAGCTCTAGATAAGAATTAAAGAAGTTAAGGTGCGATGTGTGCTGTGAATTTGTAATGCTGTAGCTATTCCAAACTGGGTTTGTAGACGGGGGTTGTATCTCCCTGTTAGACGCTAGATATGAAAAAGCCAGTCTAGAGGTTGCAGTATGGATCCACCTGCATGTCTCCTCCGCGTTCCCAGGTATTGCAGAACGTGTTGGCTGCACTGGGCTTGACCACATATAAAGCTGTTCTCTGTTGGGAGACACCTGAAATGTGAACGTGTCACCATCCTGTCTGGTCCCATGACAGGGATTTGATGACGTGCGGAGCCTTTGAGTGCTGTGCCCCATCCTGGCACCACTGCTAATGTGCGTGTTGTTCTCATGTCAGTTGTTATCTCAAAGTGTTGACATCATATACTAAATAACACTTAAGCAGGTCTCTTTCCATCGAAAGATGAATTCCCGACACAATTGAAGTCAGTGGGGCTTTTGTCACTGACTTCAATAGATCTCAGCTTCTACCTCATGACTCCATGGGAAGAAGAATAAATTGCTGCTGAAAATGCAACTGTCTGTGACATCCAGTGGGAAAGGATAATTAGCAGTCAGTCATGGAGCTGCCGTCGTGGTTGTCTGATGAATAATAGAACTGAGTACAAGTGATACGTTGCTTTCCAAGAGGGTAAAGTGATTTTTAGCAGATTAGCATGAGTGTAGGCAGCCAAGAAATACGGTATGAAAACCAGGAGTAAGATGAGTTCTAGACAGTAGACATCAACTTTTCTGTCTGGCCTCCGACACATCCCATGTAGTTTTATGTAAACACTGAACCAGTAAGATGTTGGGGATCAAGAAGGCCTTATCAGCCTTTGTTTCTTTTTTTTTTTTTTTTCCCCCTTGTTGTTGGATTGGGATTTATATTCTTATAAGAACATGAGGGAGATTTCCATGAAATCTGTTCTCCCTTTTTTCTTCTCGTCAAGAATACTTCTGGAACCAGTGTGAGCATTGTTGGACCTCTTTTATAAGGATGATGGTACAAGAGTGAAGGAAGACGTTTTATGGACTTGTGCAGCTTCCATGCTTTGAGAAAACCCTGGCTTGAAAATGCTGACTTCTAACAGAGAGACCAGCTGGTGGGCTTTGTGGATGAAGCACGGAGATGGGTGCTGGATTCCTAGATCTGTACCCCCTGAGCAAAGCGCACAGTGATTAAAGAAGAAGAAAGCGAGCCTGGTGTAGTTTTAATCATTAGTTTCAGTTTGTAGTTGGTCTTAACGCTGCGTGCAGCTTTGTGGGAGCATAAAGACGGCACTGTGATGCTCAGCTTTTAACTGGGCCTGTTTATGTATTGTGATTGGTGAAGCTATTGACTTCATATTCTTTCATGTTCTTTATGTTCCCTTCTGTTTTGATGTTATCGTGCAGTCATCTTAGCTACCTATTAAACAAGAGACTACTTCAATATAAAATGATCAAAGGGGTGAGGGAACACAGGGCCATAAAGAATATATGGGGAGCTCTGGGGGAATGATAAGTTAAATTTAAAGGCTTTTTCAAGCTGCTTAATTCCTGCTTAGATTTCTGGTGCCACCAATAGGCAACAGTCCCTTTCTTTAAATCTTTTACTAAGGATTGACTGGCAGAAATCACTGTTTTACACGGGGTTTAGGGAGTAAAAGGCCACCCTGAAGGTCAAGCCCGAAGAGATTTCCTCTAAGAGCTCATTGATTCTACTAGATTTTTGACTTGAAAAAAAGACCACTTCTTCCTAGATCTGCAGCTTGGATACAAGTGCCTTAATTATGTGCCAGCACAGAAGGCAGGAGCAAAATTCTAAGTGCAGGGAGAAAAAAAAAATAGAAAAAAATTGGAGAAAGATGCTGTGGGGCAGACAGACAATGATCACAGTCTCTCTCTTGTGCAACTCAAACTGGTGACATTATTAGCTTCTGGTCCATGAAAAAAGAAGGTATTATTTTATCAGGTTCAGAAACGGGTTATATTAGCAGTGAAATTGGGCAGAATAAAGATTTATGGTCACATCCTCGTCTTGAGTAAACAGGCAGAGGACCTCTGCTTGTAATGGGGACAGAAAGGCTCGCTGCAGCTGAGGAGCAGGGCTCTAAATGCCCTGGGTCTGGTTTTCTTCTCAGATATAAATGATTGCGTGGTTGCTGTGAACGCATATGCACGGAACTGTCTTTATTTAGCACAAAAATTAAGACAAGCATGTTTTGCCTCTCTAACCTCATTACAGTATTGGCTTTGTAAGTTGCCCTGTGCCATGGTAGTGATTAGCAAAATGAATCTGAAAGCCTTACCCCATAAGCAAACTCTGTATTTGTGCTATTACCTACTCCTGTGATATTTCAATCTGTTTCATTAGAAAAATTAGCATTTTTATGGACTAATTAGGGGAAAATGTTGCTTGTACTCCTTCTGATATACAGAGCTATTCACAGCTTAGTAAAGCCAAGTAGAACTGAAACATGTTTCCCCTCCCCCAAAAAAAGAAAAACAAAAGAATTATTCAAATTAACTCAAAAGATTGGGGAGATTTGAACTTAAAAAAAAAGATTAAGAAAAAATTAGATTACTGTATTATTGGCAGTTTGTACACTTTTTCGAATTCAAAATTCCAGATGTCTTTCAGCTATTTTGGTTCTTCAGGCATAAAAATATTTTAAAAGCTGTCAGTCAGGCATCATACTTTTTTTGTGATGGTTGCAAAATGAACAGTAATGAGAATGAATAGTAATGAGTGCATTATTTAGTATTTATAAATACCAATTTATTTTCATTGTAAGTTTATATATTTCGTTATCAGACATTTTAGTGTTTCTCTTCTTTTTAAAACCAAGCTCAGGTTTGATTTGACCATAGCTTTTCATTCCAACATGTCTTAGTTTTTCTCATGTTACGCTAATGAACCATTTGCTTTTGAAGTTTAATTCTAAATATGCATGTGTGTCACTTGCTCTGCTCACGTTCTCCATTTGCCAGGAGGGTAAAAATGGGTGTCTGTGACTAAACATCTGAGGTCGTCTTTTTGTAAGGGAAGTATTCTTTCTTCTTAGAGGATGGAATACCATTATTTTAATCAATGCAGACATCTCCTGTTTGGATCTTTATGTCTTGATAATGATCTTCATTTACAGAGACACAGAGCAGTGAACCCCTCATTTTGGGCTTCTGTGGAGAAGGCAAAAAATCTCCACCTTGCGCAGAGGGTAGAAGTTCAATTAGGCATTTTGGTGTCATGGGAGGTTGATTGTGCTTTAATTGGCTCCAGCTGACTGGCTTTTAGGCCATGATATTCTTCACCTGCAGTTGGATGCTTCTCAAATATGTATGGAATTTTTTATTGCATTTGAAAACGAAGTCAGAATAATTATTTCCAAATTATATTTTGCAAGTGAATGTCCTATGATAAATACAAGTGAAGAACAAACCATTAAAATCGTAGAACAGTTTAACTTGGAAAAGACCTTTGGAGGTCATCTGGTCCAACCTCCTGCTGAAAGTAGGAGTGATTTTGACATTAGATCAGGTTGCTCCGGGCTTTGTCCAGTTGAAATTAGTAATTAGCCCTCACTTCTTCAGGCTAGACAGAGTTTCACCAGCCTCTTCTCCTAAGTCATGTGCTGCAGTCCCCTCATCATCCTGGCCTTCTCTTCTGGGTTTTTGCCAGTTTGTCAGTGTCTCTTCTGTAACAGGGAAGCCAGAACTGGACGCTCTGTTCCAGATGCACTCTCACAAGTGCTGAATAAAGACTAATAATTGCTTTCCTTGACCTGCTGGCTGTGCTCCTGCAAATGCAACCCAGCCTGTGGTTGGCGTTCATCGCTGTCGCTGTCAGCTTCTGCTCGACCCCCAGGCTATCTCCTTCAGAGCCACTTTCTGTACCATGGGTTTCCATTTGCAGAGCTTCTGCAAAAACTCTGCTTTGGCTGAATGTTGTCACCTTTCCATCAACCCGTGTTCCCAGCCTGTGGAGATACTGCTGAATGGCAGTCCCACTCTCTAGCAGGTCAGCTGCTCCCCTGCCCTGGTGTCATCTGGAAACTTGCTGAGAATGTATTTCCTCGCAGTGGTTGAAGAGATTGCCCTCAGGAAGATTTGTTCCATAATCATCATTAGGACTGAGGTGAGGTTCACCAGGCAGTTGGATGTTGGTGTGTGTTGTTTCTTCCTGCCCTTCTTAAGGATGTCCGTGAGAGTTTCCTTTTTAAGTCATCACAACAATCCCCCAATTTTCACAATATTTCAAATATACAAAGAGGAGATTCAGAATGATAGGACAAGGGGTAATGGTTTTAAATTGGAAGAGGGGAGACTGAGATTAGATACTAGAAAGAAATTATTTCCTGAGAGGGTGGTGAAGCACTGGAACAGGTTGCCCAGAGAAGCTGTGACTGCCCCATCCCTGGAGGGGTTCAAGGCCAGGCTGGATGGGGCTTTGAGCAACCTGCTGTAGTGAGAGGTGTCCCTGCCCATGGCAGGGGGCTTGGAACTTGATGATCTTGAAGGTCCCTTCCAACTCTAACCATTCTATGATTCTATGAATGATGTCAGCCTGTTTTCTGTGCATTCATAGATCTCTGCAAGTCCAGTTTGATTAAGTGATCCCAAACAAAATCTTCCTCTACTATATATAGGGACTTCCCTGCTCCAGACAAAGATATTAGGAACATGAACCTGGGCTGTCTGATTGTAGACCTTGCCAGTAAAGACTGAGGCAAAAAAGTCATTGAAGGCCTCGTCCTACTGGACCCTTTGTCAGTATTTCTGTCAACATATTCAGAGCTGACCCCCATTTTCCTTAGTCTTTTGCTGCAGACGTACCTATGGGTGAACATTTTTTTATTGGCCATACCATCCCTTGCCAATTTCAGCTCCACCTGGGCTTTGGCTTTCCTTGCCCTTGCAGTCTGGGCAAGGTTTCTCTAGTCCTCCTTGGCCAGCCCGTCACCACTTTCACCTTCTGTTCACTTTCTTTTTGTGTTTGAGCTCAGTCAGGGATTCCGTGTTCAGCCAAGTCAGCCTTCTGCCACATCTGCTGTGCTTCCCACTTGTCAGGGTGGGTTGTTCTCATGCTTTTGAGGACATTTTCCTTGAAGATCAAGGAACTCCCCTGTGCTTTTCTGCACCCCAGGACAGTCGTCCATGACATTACACCCGCTGGTTCCCAGAGCAAGCCAAATTATTCCCCTGAAGCTCAACATCAATATTGACTTTGATGTGCTCATGAAAGCTCGGTTGCTTGTGCATCACCAGTTCCCATCAGGGTGCTTAAACTCACCCAGGACGACCAGGGCCTTTGATTGTGAAGGCTGAATAAACTCCATCCCCTTCCAGTTCTTGATCTGGGCAACAAACACCCACAGCAGTGTCCTTCTTGTTGGCCTCTCTGATTCTTACCCATAAGCGTTAGCTCTGAAAGGACCTGTCACCTGTTCCACAACAAAGCTCAACAAATAGAAGTTTTGAGAAATAAATCTGACTCGTTGGTCTCTTCTGAGGAAAATTCTGTTATATGAGCATGCGTCTGAACAACTTTTCATCCTATACAGTGCCTTTTCTAGAAGAAACATAATTTTTTCCAATAGAAGTAACATCTCTCTCAAAACTCTTGTGGACTCGAAAGATTTGGGGTACTGTAATAACTTAAGCATATGCTTAATAGTATTTCTCAATGGGGAATTGTTTGGTGTAAAGTCTTTATGAGTATCTATGGCTAGAAGGGCTTAATATCATGCTTCGGATCTGAAGTACTGATGTAAAACACTTAGTGAATTGATATATTTTTTTCACTTGCACTTTTCTCTTTGCACTTTCAGCAGTTCAAAAGTTGGGATAATGAAATCGCCCATCTTGACCCTGGTTGTCTTCTGTGTTAATGAAATTCCCTGTGCAGTTACTTATTAGTTAGACCATTAGCCTGGGACTCGGAAGCGTTATTTCTGGGACTGCAATTATTCTACTGCTGCAATTTTCCTATCTGAGTTGGGGATAACAAAGCTTTCCTTCTTTGCAGAATGCTTTGAGATTTGATGGGGAAAAGTGCTATATAAGCGTTCGATATTGTTATGTGAACAAATACCGCTTTGTTTGCATGGCTTGACCGTCTTATGAGCAAGTAGGGAGTTGATGACCAGACTGAGATTAGAACTGAACAAATGAGCTATAATGAACAACTCCAGTCTATTGACTTTATTTTTCCTTCTGTTTGAAAGTCATTAACTTTTATAAGTCAATCTCCAGAGAAATTTTTAGTCTATAAATCATTTGCCAGTTGGGTTTAGAAATCTTTTAAGTTTGCTTGTTTTGTGGTTTCACTTATCATTTTAGATGCCAGATAAGTTACTGATAAATTTGTTATGATCATTAGCAATCTGACCATGGAATTGCTTTTTATAAAGTTAAGTTTCAGTTTTCAGTGTTGGGCATTTTTCAAGTGCATTTAAAAGGCATTTCCAGGAAAAAAAAAGAAAAACCCTGAAAATTAGGGATTAACAGCAAACAATCTTTATAAGAAGGAAGAAAGTATTCCTTCTTATTATATAGTACTTACTTATATTGTACAGTATTAAAACTGTGCTATAAATCTGTTGTGAACAGGGCAGTAGCAAAATTCAGCATTTAAAAATAGTTTAAAAGATCTTGCACTTAGTCTCATGGGTTAGGCCCTTCTGATGTTTCAGAGTTTGTGTATCATGACACCTCACTTATGACTGACTTCTCTATTGTAGAGTGGAAAAAAGCATCCTCAGTTAAGTTTGAATACCACCTGCTTCAAATTTTTAACCAGGAAACATGAGGAAAATAGTTTGCTAGGTGGTATAAGTAAAAATTGCTTCAGCAAAACCACGCTGATTTGCCATGGTTGAAGATTTGCTCTGAATTTTCTGAGAATGACTGTGTGTTTTGGCACATGGGTGTGACTAGTTGAAATCTAATTTGCCCCTAGAAAACACAGAAATAATTTTTTCTGGCTGTATTCTTCCCTGGGACCCCGGTAGGAATATATGTGTCTCAAAAACTGGTGGATATTTTTTAACTGGCATGTTCATGGTGCTGCCTCACCAGTTGAGGAGAAATCCTTTTCCCAGCCCATGTGCTATTCAGTTTGCACCTACTCCATGATGAGTGCGAGGAAAGGTTGTAATGCAGAGTTGTTGTGTGTGTTGTGCATTACAAGGTTATTAAAATCAAGTGAAAATGCGCTCTATACCTCGGGGACTTTAAATGTAAAATCACTCTGACTAATAAGCAGGTACTAAGTGTGCCAAATTTTACCCCACGGTACATGCGGGCTCCTGTGGTGGTGTCGGTTTTGCTGGTTGGCTTTTATTGACTACCAGGATTTATTGACCCAAGAGGGAAATACTGACAGAGGTGATTCTTACCAGTCACAGTTTTCCTAGAGGGACAATAACACCTGGTGTTGACCGTAAATTTAGACTCAATGCCTCCGTGTGTGTTATGGCACAGGGTTTCACAGCGGAACACTTACCTACCACGCCAGTGTGACATCTACATGAGACCCGAGGGCTTCTGTGCAAACCCTGATGTTTTCTTTAGGGAAAAATATCCATGATGTGCCTGGCTAGTGACAAACCCGGGAGAGCATGTCCACGTGTTTGCATTAGCCTCGGTATTTATGTTAAAACTTAGGTGATTTTCTTCTAGTAACCATTATAAAAGCCTTTAATGCCATCCATCCGTATTGTGAAGTTCACTGCAGACCTGAATTATGTACCACCAAAGCACAACATTTCCTATGGCTGAGTAATCGTGGACCAGAATCTGGCCCAATATGCCTGATTTACAAAAACCTGTTTGTGACTGCCTTCTTTTATTGGTACAGTAAATCACAGAAATTGTTGGCTAACATCGTGTGATGGTCTTAGCTAGCTATGATTAATATTTCAAGGCTCTCTTCATACTCTGGTAGCTCTTTCAGTAATAAATAAACAGATATTTGAGCAACTTGAAACTTTGTGCTTGCAGTAATTATGAGCCACTTCATTCTAAATGTGAGACTGACCAGAAACAAAATACTAATTATTTTTTTTTCCTGGTGGGAAAATGGAAATATTGGTGAAGCATGTCCACTGAAATGGACATCTTAATTTTATTCCTGTAAAATTAGTACTCTCCTACTATTGCTATAAAGAAAACAATCATATTATTTAAGAAGTAGAAAAACTGTTGTACTGGCCTTGCTCAGCAGCACTGTGGCTTCACTGGGTTGTATTCATGATGCACATTGGTGAAATGTTTGTTTCTGTAATAATTAAGAGCTCCTTCTCTCTTCTGCTCTCTCTTTCTCAACCCATATTAATTTTACCTACTTGGTTTTAGTCTGAAGATGTCATTGCAAATGCTCCTTCTAGCACATTTGGACTTAGGTGGGATTCGTAAGCTGTTAGGACGGCAACCTTTAGCTGTTGCTACAGTTTACCCATCCCGTCCTGTGCTGTTTTCCAGTCTGGTTAATGCATCTTTTTATTCTTTGACGAAACTTCCTCCTCAAAAAGCCTTCTGCTATTAATATGCACAAGTGAAGCTTATTCCTCATTTGTAGTGGTGCTGGAGCTGATGGGAATGTTGCCTTGGCCTGGGATGCTGGGATTTGGGTCCTTTCATCCCTTTGCCACCCAGGTGTCACAAGATGTGTTCCGCAGTGGGATAAACCTTCATGATGTGTGCTGTGAGGCAGAGTCAGGTCTCAGCAGGTTTGATGTGCAGAGCCCAGCGCTGCTGGCGAGCGGTCAAAGCAACATCAGAGCTTCATCCTGGCCAGCTCTCCCCCTTTGATACTGTTCTGCTCCATCAAGTCTTCTTGGCCAAACCCAGGAGTTATTTTTCTTGGTGTTGTGCGGATCTGCGGCAGGCGCAATTCAAGTAATGATTTCTTTACACAAGAGGAAATGGCCTCAGGTGGCACCAGGGGAGGTTTAGATTGGATATTATTGAAAAATTTCTTCGCAGAAAGGGTTGTCAAACATTGGAACAGGCTGCCCAGGGAGGTGGTGAAGTTGCCATCCCTGGAGATAGGCATTTAAAAGACAGGTAGAGGTGGTGCTGAGGGACATGGTATAGTGGTGGTTTTGACAGTGCTAGATTGATGGTTGCACTCAATGATCTTAAAGGTCCGTCCAACCTAGAAAATTCTCTGATTCTAACATTTAAATATTTAGCTTCTTGCTTTCAGAATGTTATCCAAGCCTGACTCAGAGGGCTCATACTTCGTCGATTCATGTATCTTTCAGAGAGAAATGGATGGAATGTGAAGGTCACATTGCAGCAGGGACCACTCATCCCTGCTCCAGTCTCTTCCTCCTCCACAGACAGGAGACGGAGGGACCCAGGAAGGCTCATGCCATCTGTGGCGTGGCTGAAGGCTGTAGGTGATGCCAGCCCTAATCCTGGCTGCAACATTTGCTCCTGGTCCTGCTCAGAGACCAAGCACCCCCCCCCCGCCCAGGTAGCTCAACACAGGGATCAGAGATGTTTTAAAGCCATCTTTGCGCTACTTCTCCTCTTGTCTGCACCACAGGTGACTCAGCTGAAATACAGTGTCAAATTCAGTGAATGACCAGCTGAGTGAATTAAAGCGCAAACTGCATTCCCTCGCTTAGAAATCTGTCATCTCCCTCTAACATTTTGGAAAATTGAAAGAGCAAAGTGACTGCACTTGCAGAACATCATAACAATAAAGTGCCTTTGCAAAGCAGGAGCAGCACTGGGAATCCAGACATGCAGACACTTTGTCGATACCCACAGAGGAAAAAGATTGTCTTTTTGTTTCTTGTCTTTAAAAATCCCAACAGATTTACAAAACTAGGGCACCTAAATACTTTGATTCAGGCCATGAGGTCTCTAGGACAGTCATAAATCCTCATTTATAAGACTGCAGAATTTTCCCTTGTAGTACACAAGGCATGAAAAACCAAACAGCAGGTTATTTTTACAACATAGACTGGGAGACAGGTGTTTTTTCATTAAGACGTACATTGTTTGAGTGATTCTTTTCCAGCGTAGCACTGGAAGCAATCTTTCTAGACCATTTTGCAGGTGCACGTTTGTTGCAGCCTAGAAACAGCCACATGGGTACAGCCGTAATAACGGCGAAGAGCCCGGAGTGCCACACATCATCTCAGCCCTCTCTCAAATAAGTCTCGTGGTTGATTTTTAAATGTGAGTTGCTTGATTCAGGCAGAGAGCTGTTTACCTGAGCAAGGGAAGGAGGAGCTGTCTGTGCCTGTCACGTAGGTGTTGCACAGGAGGAAGGACGGTGCGTTCCTACCAACAGCATCACCCCAGATGGGAACACCAGGGGCACAGACCACCCAATCCTAATTCTTTCCATCTGCTATAAATTGGCTGGCTCTAAATCCAAAACACCCAGTGATGCAGACTAGGTTACTAGTGCTGTATCTTGTGGGTTGTTTTTTTTCCAAGTTTCACTGGAACCTTTTTTGATATAAATCCTTTTCCTTCAATCTATGGGCTCTATTTACCCTTCCTCCATCCCTGCAGTACTCTGATAACTTCAGTCTTACAAACCTTCTCTCCAGGAAATTCTATTAAGATTTTCTTTCAGCAAAAGTGAGTAGCCTTTCAGAAATCCTTTATCAGGTCTGTTCTTTCCTGTTGTGGTTTGCCGTTTAGTTTTGTCTTTTTTTTTTCATGTCTCTAAATAAAAAGTGAATTTTCTTTATTTGGAATAGATGTTTTAATCAATTCTAAGTGAATTGGCTTAATATAGAGATAGCTAGGGGAAATGCAATGGCAGGATGTTGACTTGATGGAAGAGCAGCATCTCTGGCCTTGAACTCTGTACATCCAGTCCCGTGATATACTGGAATCCTAGAAACAGCCTGTGTTTTACAGTGCTTCATGGCATAGGGATTTTCATTTTACTCTCCTTTACAAGCTCTGGCGAAGGTGCGTGGGACTGGGTTTGAGTTTGCTGTGCTTTCCAACCGAGACATGTCTTGCAATCCTTGGACCAGGCTGCCACAGCTTTCTTGGGTTGTGCCCAGCTGGCACAAGCTGGAGACCAGGCAATTTGCATTTGGCATTACAAATTGCAGCTACATTACTTTGTGAAGGTAAAGGCGCTATAAAAAGGCTGAGTGTGGTGCCAGCAGGAGAGTAAACGTTTCTAAGCTGAAGCCTGAATAGAAGTCAAGAAGGATTAAGGTGCAGCTGAAAGTAGAATTGAGGTTCCTAAATCACTGCAGAGCTTTAGAAAATGTTTTCTGTTCACATCAGGAACAATAATTTATTGACAAAGGGGTTGAACTTCGAAATATATGTGCTCGTGAATTGTCTTTCAGTGAAATTGCATGCTGCTTTTGACAGGGAGGTTTGTATAAATGTTTTCTGTGCGGCCATAACCACAGAAACTATGTGAAAGACTAGACATGCGTATGGCAATAAGCTTATGGACATCCATGTATGCTAGATTTGGCTATATATACATCAAAATAGCAAAGAGACATTACGATATGAATTTGAAAAGCTGTGGGAAAGGAGGTGCGTGTGGACGTGTGCACTTTGGAAGGAGGATTGGGTCTGTCCGTGGGGAAATAAGTCTGTCTGCAACTGGTGAAATGAGACCAGATAAAGAGATTATTAAATAGTGACAAGAAAGAAAATAGGTTAGCTGAATTTCTCTTTATCACTTCTTTTCCCTTAAGACATCTCACTGAATATCTTGTCATTCATACAAGAGAGAGAGAGTCTGGAAAGAAAATCACTTTTAAAGGTGACCCACAAAGATAAAATTTTAAAAAAGAAAAAAAAAAAAGGTGCTTGTATGCTGATTTTCCTCTTTGGTGGGATAGGAGTATGGCCTGGGCTTTACACTCTGTGTGCATGTACTCTCTTTTGGAAGAGCAAGAAAAGTGATCTTAAGTCTCTAAAGCCTTTGCTGCTCCCAGCACATAGTGGAGCATCCTCTGGGAACAGAGGGATGCTGAACAGAGACTGAAGCCCCTGGTGCCACCACGGCTCAGCCAGGAGGGAATATTGTGGTGCTGGTTCAATAGCAGAGCTGAATGGAGTCCAGACATATGCAGCTCTCTGTCAACGTATTTGAAGTGGGGGAACAACACTGGAAAAACAAACATCAAGGAATTTTTTTCTTCTTGAACACGCTTTTCTTTCATGGGCCCTTGTTCATTTTTTATTTTTTTTAATTTTAAGTGAAAGTAAATATTGAAAATGATTTTGAAATCGTGTTTCACATTAGTGGACTATGGGAGGGCAATAATGTAAGAGATGATTGATAACACAAAACCAGAAGCGATTAATCTTATCTAGTGATGCCATTGAAAGCTGGATCTTATCTGTTTGGTTCTATATAAACACTTAACAGGCTTTAGAAAGCTTGTAATCTAAGTAGGCAAGAAAGGCAAAGAAAGAGAGAGGAAATAGAGGTGCAGAGAAGTGACTTGTTCCAAGGGCACAAACCAGATTTAAAATAAGAATCAGATCTTCTCACTTCAGCCCATTTTTCTATTCCATGGAGTACACTGCTTCTGTTATTCAAATATGAAAAAAAAAGCAGCCCTGTCTTTTTCCAGTCAAACAGAGGGCAAAGAGAATGACATCAGACATGAACTCAGTGATACAGGGCAGGACGGAAGGAGAAAACAAAGGAATTGTACTGAAAAAGATGCTATTTTTAGATAAATTTGACATAGGACATACCATTACTCAAATCACAAACTTGCCTTTCTCTCTAGATGCAGTAAACGGGATAACGTTCCAGATGTAAAACTGCAAATTGACCATGCATTGATGGAGAAGCAGCTGCATGCACTGGTTAGAAATGATTAATTTATTTTTTTAATTAAGTATTTGTGGTTTGGATGTAAATTTTATTTACCTTTGTTTCTGTATCATAACATTTTTCTATAAAAGCATAAACACGTGTGTAGATTTATTTGTGTATGCATGTATGTTCGGGAATAATTCCATGTGATTTTAATTATTTGAAGTACGTTAGCCTGCTATCAAGTCTGAAAGCTCTCTAATGTCAGATGGATTTTTTTTTGTCTTCTTATTTTACAACTTCAGCAAACAGTAATTTGTTATTATATGTAGCTGAGCCCTACGCTAGGCTTTATCCTGGTGTAGCATCTTAATGGTAAGGAACTTGTGATTTGACATTTTAAAACTCCCTCAAATCTGTTTGATTCTTCAACCTATGGGAAAAGGTGCTGTTATTATTCTGTTCTGACTATTATTTTGAAGAAAGTCTTCTGTTCTGCTTTCCTGCAGTTGGTGGTGTTGGCCAGCGGGGCAGTGAGTTGCCCCAAAAAGTGGTGGATGGACCTTGGCTTTCTTTGAAGTACCTCTGGGGCATGTCGAAGAGAAATAGCAGAAGAGCAGGGCCTTAGTGATGGCATTGCCAGCAGCTGTTCATCAGTGAAAAATGGTCTTGGAGCACAGAGTTATTTATGTCTTGGGTTTCTCTAGGATAGCTTGTTACCAGGGCATTTTAGTGCCTGTGGACCCTTCCTGTAGTGAGATGTGCTTGGAGGAGATAATCACATTGGCAAGAGATTTCTATCCTTTTTTTTTTTTTTTTTTTTTTTTTTTTTTTAAATTCTATTCATAAAAAAATAAAATCCCCCTAAACAACTATAATTTTGTTTCCTATTTCTTGTTTGTGGCTGATGAAAAGGGAGTCTGTGCTACCAACACATAGAGTTTAAATATGCATTTCCCATTAACTTTTATTAGCGGGAGCTCTAAGGCTAAGGCTTTGTGTATAATGGGAGTTATTTATACTGTAACTGTCTTTTGAGACCGCATTTATTGGGATTTTCTGTATTCTGCTCACTGGCCTTGACTACCGTAGGAAGAAGGGCTGGGAACACAGTTCTTATGTATCTGCTGCTGAATTTCATTTTGTGTATTTTTGCAGTCCGTAAAATTCACAAAGACAAAGTTATTGGTAAAGTATAATCTGTCTGAAAATTACTTTAACATAGTTTTTTTCTTTTTGTAAAATATTTTTATTCTTTTTATATACCCACTGATAAATTTATTTTTCCTTATAGCTGGCAATTATTTTAAGTGTAAAGTAATTTACTAATTTCTGATAAACTCCAATTAATTGGCTTGGCAGTGGGATTCAGATTCTGTGTGAATCAAGATCTCCATAATATCCTGTTATATTTTGATTCATCTCTCTTTAGGAGTAGTTCTGAGCTGAAAAGCTTGCTTTAGTGTCAGTTTGTAGGTTGGCTTATAAACTTTCTTTCTTTCAAGACCAGCCATCTGGAAAGGTCACCATGTGAAGGCTGGCTATTTTATAGGTATGCATGAGCAATGAGAATAAAGATTTACTCTGCTTTTCTTGTGAGACGCTGTCTTGTTTCTTCTTACATAGCCCCCAAAAATGCATAATTTTTTTCTTTTCTTTTATACCTGTTTTTTATTCCTTTTTTTTTTTTTGTTTTTGTCTTTTGGTCTGTTATTTTTTCTTTTTTTTGTCTGTCTGTCTGTCTGTTTTATGTTCTACCCTCCCTCCAGAAACCTTCTGTTATATTATTTGTGAGAATATCCCGTGGGCTGAGCTATTCCATTTCAAGGGAGAAACACTGGAAATGCAGGCATAAAATTCAGAGTGTAGACTTGGGCAGATTTCTGTATAGAACTAGAGAATAATTTAGGTTGGAAAAGACCCTTAAGATCATCGAGTCCAACCATTAACCTAACACTGCCAAGTCCACCACTAAACCGTCTCCCCCAGCACCATGTCTACATGTCTTCTTGTGACCTCTTTGACCTGCGTGACCACAAATTGAACCCAAGGCCATCCAGATGGGGCTTCAGACTTGACTTAATATATGCTCCAATGTCTCCCTCACGAGTAACTGCATTTACTCAGGATCTTTTTAATTCCATGTATTTATCCTCTTTGTTTGAGAGGGGAATTGTAATTAAGATTTCATTGCTTTTAACTGTGTGATAAAGTTCCTATATTCAGAGTTCTTGAGTCTACTGCCTTTTAAAAGATATTTGGCAATGTGAACGTTAGTACCCATCTGTTTTCATTTAAAATTGAGGGCACGATATGTGAAGCTGAATTTATAAGAAGGATACACCGTCATGTCATTTTCTACTTGCTTAAAAGCCAAATAACTGGTTAAGAAAGCTCCCATTCTGAGGAGAAGAAAGGGCTCATTAAAAACATTAGCTGATATAGAACAAATTGAGCTTCAGTGCCCTGCATAAAGATTATAATAACTGTAATAATAAATGAATTAATAATGCATTAAAGGAGAATTCCTCCAGTCAGATTGTCACACGCTTATCCTTGAAAATTGACTTCAGTGAGGTGTGTCACATGAGCTAATGACCTTAACTGATGGATTCAGGATTTTTCCACACTCCAAAATCCACTTAAATCCGTATTTCTGTACTTTTGACGGTTAGTCAGATGGACAGATGTGACGTAAGTAGGACCCTTTGGTGCTGTGAGCCAGGAGGTAGCTCTTTGCTGAAACAAAGCAATCTCTAGTTTTAACTTCAGGTAATCAGAGCTGGTTAGATCCTGACCACTTGCAAGGGAAAACTGGGTTGGTGACACTGCACAGCATCACCAGGGACACATGCATCTTGGGCTGATTTGGGGTTCAGCAATTTATACCATCTTCATCCCATGAAGAGCTCCCTAAAGCTGGAGCGAGCTTTAGGGTGAAGCTCACCTTTGCATGTATTACAAGCAAATTCTCTCTGCCGAAATTGCAGATTAACTGTCATCAAAGTGCTGCTTTGTGGAATGATGGGGCTGTTCCCACGCTCTCTGGGAAGCAACGTGGTCCCGATGCAGCTCGGGCTGGCATCTTCCCATCTGCTTCTGCCAGGGCTGAACTGGGAGAAGTGGGCATAGGAAGGTACTAAATGGGAAACGACTTGAAATGGCGTTGTGTTTGAAAATCTCACTGAGTTATGGGATATAAATATCGTGAGGTTATCAGGATTTAGGTATAGATGGTCAAGTTCAGCACTGGAAAACAGGCGTCAACAGGGTTTTAGTAATGGAATAGTAGGTGCTGAAGTGTATCTCTAGACACAGCAGAATAGTGAGAGGCTGGGGATTTCTAATTTCTCCTCTGGGTAAGGCTTGGGTTTATAGTTGTTATTAGACACCTGGGCTACACTGGGGGAAAATTGCTTTAAGGGAATTATCCAGCCATCATAAACCTATGCTGGTAGTAAACTGCATCTTTAGGCACTTAGTAACCTTTGAAATGAACCTGCTAGTCATTTTGACAACCAAAAAGGCTCTCCTAAACCTAGATGACGCTGAAGATGGGGTTTACGTGAGCCCTGAGGTGGTTCATTTTTAGAATCTTAAAATAACTGAGGCTGGAAGGGACCTGGGGAGGTTGTCTGGGTGCTTCACTCCAAAAAGGAATTGGTGGGTTCCAAATAGAGATTATGGGGAACACTTGTTCTTTTACTGTATGTCACACTGATGCTTCTGTACCCCCATTTATACCTGCAAACAGGTATTTGTAGGTGTTGTTTGCATGTGCAAACACTAAGGTTTGCCTACAAAAGATGTGAAAGCAAAATTGCTATTTTATTTTATTTTTTTTTAAAAACCCTCATTAAGCATAAGGCTACAAGCAAAAGGACAACATCAATGGGTTTCTTATCAGTGCTTTGCATCATGTTAATCTTACAGCCCACAGTAAATTATGTAAGCATTATACTGGAAGAAAGCAAATTATACCAGGGATTTTATTCCAGAAGCCTTTGAGTTTGCTTGTCAGCTCACTCAAAATGTAATTTGCTTTATTTTGTGGCTAATGTGAGGCTAGCTGAACAGTTGCTCTAGTTTGTGTGGGGATTCTTCTCTTTCCCTGATGTGTTGCTTGTCTTTAGTGTGTTATTGGCTGTGCACCAGAAAAAAACCCCAGTAAGATAGCAAAGATGGGTAATGCATTAATGTATCAAACTGCCATGGCGCAAACAACCAACTGGAGCATTGTCTTTGCATCTTTTGAAGAGGTCACTCAGGGAGCTGAAAGCCCAATTCTGGTTTTCATCCCTCCAAGCAATAAAAGACTGAGAGTGTTGAATTTTGGAAAAGAACAAACAGATACCTGCCAGGAAGCTGCTAAAATAGCGATAGCCTGGGGCTGGCATCGTATAATGAGGGAAACACAACTCTACCTGCCGGATCGGATCTGTTCCTCCACACTCTCTCTGATTTCTGTATTGACTGCTGTCAGAGGCAGGAGAAAGGGCTAAATGCTAAGGCTATTCTAAAATTTTTAGTAATGAGACTAGGTTCATTAGAGCTCCCGTTGAATGGCTTTCAGTTACCATCAGCCTGACTTGTATTTGAATTGATGACCTTGAGATGAAAGGCTTTTTATTCTATTACCCATCTCCTGAGCCATCAAGTCTTTAATATGCCGTGTAAAATCAGTTTTCAGATGGTATTTCTTTTATATAACATTGTCATTTATTATTAACAATGTCTGATTTTGAGTGCTACTAGCTATAATTGTGCATAATACTACTTTTGTTATTCCTATTATTTCAGATATATCTGCTATATTACTAGGTACTTGTAGACAGAGAGAAAATAGATTGGTAATAGACTGTAATTCAGCTTTATATAAATGAGTTAATAAAATCACAGAAGAATAGAAAGTTAAAATAAATTTGGCATCAGCAGAGCTTGTGTATTACTTCAGTAAACTGAAATATAAAATTGTGGTTTGATGCTGAAGTAAGCTTTCCTGCCAACTATTGTATGGTACTATGAAACACATGGTAAATTAAGAAAAATGAATGAAAATATGTAATACAAACCATCCCAGTGAAGGAAGTGTATTACATACTGCCCTTTCCCTCCTGGATGGCTTTTTCCTGAAGGTGGCATAGAGTAGACCATGTTAAGAAACCAATGTATACAGGAGCGGTAAACAGAAGAGCAACAAGGTAGTTTTTTCTCTTTTGCTTTGATTGTGCTTCTTGGGAAGAGATAAAACTTGTAGCACTGGGATAAAGAGCTGACTTTGTGGATAGATTCTTTGCAAACTCTCAGATGTGGGTAGCTAATTGTACATACTTGGTCTGACTTACAAGGATGTAATACGAATTTAAAAAGAAAGACAACACGAAGGTGGTGCTGTACTGGGCAGCAGTAGTCAGATGCGTCAAATTTAGTGATTCTTTTACTCTTATTTTGTTCCAGAGGAGATAACGTTTCTGTAAGATGTTATTTTGGGACGTTTGACATTTAGAAATGTCAAAATGCAAATCTGGCACAAGATCTTAAGGGGTCACCTAGTTCAACCCGGCAGACCACAGTTCCTCGCCTGCCTCCAGGAGACCCGAGAGTGCCGAGGTCTTTATAGAAGCTTCTAGTGATGGATCCCAACAGCCTTCTTAGAGATTATGTATTAAAATGATTAACTATCTGTATAGCTCAGAAAGCTTTTCATATTATCTGTCCTTAATTTTCCTCTCTGTGAATTAAGCCAATCACTACTTATGCTCATGAAGTACAATTGATTGTATTTTCCTTAATTAAAACCTGTTCTGTATTGGAATATTGCTGCTATGTCTACTTTTTGCTCCTCTCTCTTTATAGAGTGAACACATATCCTTCCTTCTAGGTCATGTTTTTTAAATCTCGTATGAATAATTACCTCCCGTGTCCTGTGGTTAACATCTGCTAATATTTCCCCAAACACCACTTGTCTCTTCTGGCAGCAGACTCGTGTTGCTGACTCATGTTCAGGTTTTATCCCTTCTAACCTCTCTGTTCTCCCTGTATTGAGATATGTATTCTACCCAATAAAGGGTGTTTTAAAGTTTGTGCTTGATTATTTCTAAAATAGATAGGACTTTACATATCCTTTTATTAAATTATCTTCATGATTTCGCATGGGGTTTTTTTCCCCAACACTTTTGGGATGACTTTGTAGGTTAGTGCTTGCAGATCCTCCACTCTATCCTGTGACCTAAATTGCTCATAAAAATATAAACCAAGTGCAAACTCCGATGGAGATGCACTGGTGCATTCCCTCAGTTTGGAAGCGGGCAGTTGAAAACAATTCTTAGTGTTTATTGTTAGTCTAAAATACGAAGTTAGTAAATCTACCTTATGGGGGCTGAGGTATATGTTTGTCTATTCAGAATGTATCATGTGAAATTACTTATGATAGGGTAATTATCCTGATTTAAGGGGGGTGGAAGAAAAAAGCGTGACTTGGTTGGCATGATTAGTTCTTCACAAATACAATTTGGCAGTTTTTTCTCACTTTATATTCCTCTGGGTTCTTAAAACCCTGGGTGTTTAATCATTTTTTCCTGTGTCTTTCAAGTACTGAATTAGACTGTGCAATCTTCCTTTTTCCCATTCCTAAAAATAGCTGCAGTGTTTGGCCATCTCTTACCCTTTGGGACCTCAGCCATTCTCTGGGAATGCTAAAAAGTAATTACTAATAGTTTAAAGAGAACTTCAGCTGATACCAGAAGTATTTAAAAATAAATTTAATACTTAATAACTTATTTGGCTGTGTCTTACCCACGCTGTCTTTAACTCTCTGATCAGCTTGTACTCCAAGCTCCTAGTTAAAATGAATTATATTGAGAGTCTGGTCACTGTAAAACATCTTTTTCTGAAGTCATAAGGAAAAAAAGGCATTGAATATACCTACATTTCATATGTGGAGCGTGATTTGCTATTCTTTCCCTACTAGGTAATGGACTAATGTTTCCCTTTACCTTTTTAATCCATTTTTGCAGCCAAGGTAGGAAGAAAGAGTCTTGTCATCAAAAGTAAAAGTTTCTTTAGTAAATTGCCATCTTTTTTTTTTCTTCTTTTTTTTTTTTTTAATTACAGTTAATTCAACTACTGAAGGGTTAGAAAAACTCATTACGATTTATATGAAGTATTTCTTATTGCTTAATTAGTCTTCATTAGTTGAACTGGAAGACTTGAAGATTCATGTTTTTCTATTAGTCACCAACACCACATTAACTGTATGGCATTAATACCATTTCTGCAAGGGAACTGTGGTTGTGATTGTGTTCTCCTCTTGAATTTCCTTTCCAGTAGCATTTTCGTCACCTTTTTGCAGTCCAAGTGTTTGATTCTTGCTCTGGCAGGAGCACTGCAGGAATGTCCTTCTCCAGCAGCCTTGCTTAGGTGATGGTCAGTCCCTCTGAGATGGAGCATTTCAAGTCCAACGGCAGCAGGACTGAGAGAAACGAAGGGGAGTTACTCTTTGCAACCAGAGCATCCAACACCTGGGTTTTTGAGGGTTAAACTGTGAAATGTCTCCTAAGTTGGGTTTTTTTAGGGGCCTACAACTTGATAACACAAAGTGAGTGTCCTTGAGGCAGGTGGCATTCTGTGCAGAATTTGGAGGGGAAGGGAGACAGAGCCCTTCCAGGAAAAGGGCTTCAGGATTTGTGATATATGCACGAGAAAATGATGAATTTTTTCTAGTCTTCACCCTCCTGGGGAAATGCAGAAACACTCTGGTAGAAATGAGTCAAAATAACCTGCCCTGAAAAATAAAACTTTGAAAGACTGTTTACCCTTTTTAAAAAAATAATAATAATAGAGAACTGTGGATAAGGGAGAGCAAGTCCTCAGGAGCAGAAAAGTCAAACATGAAGGCCAGTTCCCATTGTGGATAGGGAGAAAGGCCAAAGTTCTGGCACGAATGAGTGAGGGTGGATGTTGGAGAGACAATCCTCAGTGACCAAAGCAGCTGGGGTGGCTGCTGAGGCTCCAGGTGCTGGGCAGGAGCAGTTCCCTGGGAGATGTGTCCAGGAATGAACGAGCTGTGGTTGAATTTACAACACTGTAGATAATTTCTTGAGGTTCCTTTCCGACATTCTGGTTTGATGAGATAATAAAAAATAGATTTGGGCCAAAAGTTGTTACCAAAGCTGGCATGAAAATGTGTGGTTTGTTTTGTCAGGGTTTTTTTTTACGTGTGAGAAAAACCCGTATACAATCTTGAGGCTTTAACCAAAATATATCTAAATATGGTCACAATAAATTAATGCATTGGTTGCAATATTAATTATAGATTTGGAGACTGTTTAGTGCTGTCCTCTGACGTCCCCTACAACACAAGTATAGAAGAGTTGAGAGTATTTGAATAACAAATATATGGTAAATATAATGACTGTATTAAAAAGGTATGATAAACTATGCATTGCAAGATTCTCTTGAAAAAGTATGGTCTATTTTTTGTTATGTTTTAGTAGTCTTTTCTCTTTCCAAGTCCTGCTCCCATAGACTTGAATGCTAATGTATTTCATTCTGCTACGAGGAGTACTCACCTTTTCTGCAAGGCCACTTTCCAGTTAGATATTTCTGATAAATTTAATAAAAGGATGCCAACAGTTCTATACTTTCATGAAATGAAAAGATAAATAGTTTTCTTACTGTGACTGAGCTATTGAATTCCTT
The DNA here is from genome assembly GCA_013400375.1 of Thinocorus orbignyianus. NCBI lineage: Eukaryota > Metazoa > Chordata > Aves > Ciconiiformes > Thinocoridae > Thinocorus > Thinocorus orbignyianus. The sequence goes on along the minus strand of VXBW01005443.1, from coordinate 338,930 downwards.
TTCTAAATTCATTCTTTAACAGAATAGCATAAGTAAATGCTACAGAATGGGAAGCGATTAAAATGTAAGAATTAATAGCAAAAAGTAGATAAGCAAATGTTATGTGTACAGATTTGCATCCTGTGGCATAAGGAGGATTAAAGAATTAATTTACCGTTGGAATTTGTTTTGGAAATGTCCTGAGGCCAGTTCACATAAATAACACCCCTAATGTGTGAAAAGAAAACAAACTCAAAAAGAATCAATTGAAGAACAGGAAAAAATACTGAAAAAAAAAATCTGTATCTTTTTTGATTCTTATCAGGTAAAATACGAAGTTAGTAAAAGCTATGAAGATGATCAGAGTAGGAATTGGAATTCCAATTTTCTCTGACTGTACCTTGTGGTAACTAGGAAGAGTTTGAAAAGAAAAATGATTGCATAACAAGAGATGATTTGTGAACCAAATTATTAATATTACCAATTTTTTATCTTTAGGCAACAGTAACTCGGTCTTTAAGTGATGGGAAATTGCTTCATTTTCTGTCAGTCTGAAAACTGATTCTGACACCCTGATCCATCCTTGATTGGATTAACCGAACTGACATTTTTCCAGAAAAGAACAAACAGAACACACAGCATCCATCGGGTGATGAGTCGACAGAGGCGGTGTTCGCAAATTCCCTCCTCGTCAGCCGGAGCCGTGGCGACGTGCCAGCTCTTATTAGTATCAGCCCTCCGTTCCTCTTCCCAGATCACATATGTTTTGCAAAGTGCTGGTGTCTCCCGTGTATGACAAGTGCTAAGGGTAGTAACGGGGAGATGTTTGCAGAAGTTCAGGTTTGTCTGGAAGAACCATGGCTGCCCTCCTCACCCATTTCGTCTCGTGTTATAGATGGTATGTGCCCATATCGACTCCTCTTTTCTTGCCCACCCACACACGTGGAGTAGATGTACAAAATTATACCTTGGCCAACCAAGGTAACCAGTCAACCATGTGTTAGAAAGTTAAGCCTTGAAAGCTCTGATTTCGAAAAGCTGATGTCTCGTTACAGAACGACTTGCATGCCTGAATCTGGCTTGTCAGAGACGTGACAAATTACTTGGGAATTTTCTTTAAATGCTGCTATGCTATTGACAGATTTCCTCAAAATCTGTCCTGTCATGCTAGATCAAAAAATTCTTGCAGTAGAAGTTACTTGTGCGTAGCTGTAAGATAGATTGTTGTGCAATAGTACTGACAGCCTGCCTTGAGTAATCTGTTTATTTGGCTGTGCCATCTTCTGTGAATGTGTGGAAGAAGTGGGCAGGTATCTCTTGGAGACATCTCACTTTGCATATTTCCTCACTACTACCTTTGAAAAAAGTCATTTGCTTCTAAACTCTTCCCTACAAGGCTCAGCATTTTGTATCCTGCCAGAAAACTGAAAAATTGCTGATCGTGTCTGAATATGGCAAAAGAGGAAAAAGAGTTATTGCAAAGTGGCCTAATGCACCTCTCTTCCTTTAGTGTAGCTGCTGTTTTGTCCTTGCAAAGGACTTATCTTGTCCTGCTAAGTACAGTAGGCCAGCTATGCAGTCTCTGAAATAATTTGGATGAAATTTATTATCATTAGCATGCAGAAAAGGCAAAGCCAGTTACTGCATGAGTTCATTACGAGGGAAGTATTTCCTTATATACACTTTAGGAAGAGTCAGCCCTAAGTGATGTTGCCTCATTAAATTCAAGAACTTGGATACTGTTATCGCTCTTCCACATTTAATAGGCACGCTTTTTCCAAAGGGTTGCTTTTCTATAATCTGCCGCGTAGCGCGCAGGCACCTGACAGATGCTCGGTAGATTTCTGCATCTGATGAGGGCTGGAGCTTTGATAAGTGTAGGAGAAAGGTTGTCGAAAAGGCCTGAGGTGTGAGGATGCCAGGATGCTGCCACGGCAGATTTTGCATGTAGTGGGAGCTTGAGAGAGGCTGCTGTGAAATCTATGTTTGGTTTTTTTTGTGTGTGAGCCCGACAGCTTGCGTTGGCTGGAGGTCACCGCGTGGTTTCTGTCGTCATACAAGAAGTTCTGCCTTGGAGGGAAGGGTGAGGAGGACATCCACTAATAAGGGACTCAGCGTTATATCCTCAGTGTGCCACGCTGGGACACAAAGGGACACTGTCTGTGCTCATAATCCCTCATTTGAAACTTAATGAACAAATGGCAGGCTACAGACGCATTGGCTATGAAACCTCTTATGTTGGGCAAGAAGTGCTTTCCCACTGAGTGCTTTTCTGGTTAATGATTTGGTTTCAAATTTGAGCGAGTCTTTGTTGCTGTGCAGTGGTTCTGGGCAAGCTAGTTTTGGGGGAGGGATAGATCTTTTGAAGGATGCTTCACGCCTACATTAGGGAAATACTTATTTTTCTTAATTCCTTCCGAGGCAGTATCATGAAATTGTGCAGATTAGTGATGCAAAAGGTCTTTTTGATCATCTGTTGAACTGCTGGGTCCCTACAGGGCGGTTGTTTTCATTAACCAACTTTGGTTTACATTTCTGCAATTCAGATTTAAATAAAAAGTTAATAATACCTGTACGGCAAAAAATAACAGGGAAAGTAATGCTCTCCAGGTAATTAAAAACGAAGCCTTTCTTACAAAACAAGATATTCTGTATCCTGTGAACCTAAAAGCCTGACTTGGTTTCCTACTGACTTGCATTCCCAGTTGCTCTGCAAGGGACAGCGCTCATGCATTTTCTGCAAGAGATAATACTGGGTTATGCGCAGCCAGTATTATGTGCAGGCTGATGGGCTTGCCAGTAAATAAATTGAGATTTGCCAGTCAGTTGCTCTCAAACAGAATTTGAAATGCCTTTTTTCTCAGTGGAGGCACTAGTTTAAGTTTCTTTCCTTTGAAACTTCCCCCTTCGCCAGTGATTGAAGGGTTTCGATAGATGGGAGAGGCTGCGCAGGTGTAAAAAGCCTCATTTTCTCAATAAGCTGTCCCAGAAAATAGCATTTTCTCCTTTACCAACAAAAAAAAGAAGAAAAGTTCTCATGAAACCAATTTTTTTCAACATTATCACCCTCATCCCTCAAATAATGATGCACAGTTTTTGCCAAACCCCAGCTTATTACACAGGATTTTCATTTCTCTCTGAAGAACTGATGCTTGAGTTTTGGTAAGGAAGTGGAGCAGGTGAATTTCCACTGGTGGGTGAGGATGGAGTCAACCCCTGCTGACCAGGGGGGCAAGACACGTTCCTTAGAGGGAGCTGGAGCAGAGCCTGGGGGGGGGCAATTTGGATGGTTGAGCGTTTTTCAATAAAACCCTGAAAACCAAGTGTAGCATGCATTGTATGTTTGATAACTTCACCCTGATGCTCTCAAGATGATAATGGAGGCGTTTTTACTTTCTAAAATGGCATTGTGGGAAGCACTGGCTTTAGGAAAGATTTCAGTAGAAGCACTGAAATAGCCATATTAATAAAGCACTTGCAAAACTTTTACTTGTTGCTTGCTTTGTGACTAAGAAGAACTAACTGAGGCCAACTCTCGATGCCACTCATTATTAAACGCTTTCTGTACTAAATGGGCTTGAATACAAACATAGCCATTCGTCTCCCTCTGAACTACTAATGCTTTTGACATATTTTTTGAAGTTCCCATCGTGAGCTGTAGCCTTTGGACTCCCTGTGATTTGCTGGCAATGTCCAGACCTGAAACTTTATTTTTTTCCTTCTTGTAGTAGGTATTAAAAATCACTGAGAAAAGGTTGCTTGGTATTAGGATTAACTTGAGCTTGAGTTTCTCTGCACTCCGGTTACTGTTCAAAGTCCATTCTCACACTTGCAAATCCAGTGACCTGTCATTTAACGCTGTGTTTGATGGAGAAATCCCCCCACTGGATCTCCTAGGAGTCAATAGTGCAGATGCTGGTGATGAGAGGGAGATTGTGCCATGAGGCAGCACATGAGTGTTGTGCCCTCACTTGATGAGCAATATATCCAAAAAAAAAGGCCATGTTTCTGTGGAAACTGTAAGAAGCAGGGGATGATGGTTTAGGTGAAAGATTAAGGGAATTGGATTTAATTGGAATTTTTTCTGTCTATATATGAAAGCGTAAGAGAGTGTTTTACTGCAGACTGGTAGATCTGCAAGGAATAAAGATTTTCAGTCATAAGGTATCTAGTTAATGCTATTGTTTCATCGTCTTGATGTGAGTTAGGTGTCCTTTACAGATATCGTATATATGTATGTTTCATATGTATTTATATTTTTATATATATATGATAGGAAAACTGAGTATTGTATTCTATAGGACCATATACTGAACTCTGACATCTAAAGCCCAGGTTTACACACTTCTTCTTATGGTCTAACAACCTGTTAATCTCTGCTCCATTGCTGTGTGTCTATATAGGAATATTACTTTGGTATTAATCCCTTCAGACCTCTAGGACTAGTAATCATACGTCATTTTATTAACAACAGGTAATCACAGCATAAGGCTGTAGTTTAATAAATTACTTTGAATTATTTTTTGACGGTTTCTATGTAGGTGGTTGTCCAGTTCCCTGCTGAGTTGTCCAAATTAGCGATCTGGATGCATTAAATAACATCATTTGCTTGTTTTAGAGCAAGGCATGAGGCAAAATCTCTTTTCTTCCTGTTTCCAGCGGTAAAATCCTTGTGTTTAGATGAATTGTCAGATTTGTGTGACTCAGGGTTTTTTTTTCTGTCTTCAAGTCTGCCACTGTCACCATCTGCAGCCCATTGCCTGCTTGAGAAGAGGGCTAAAAATACATATAGGCATTATCTCCACAGTTAGTTGCAGAAAGATAGCAATTTGTTGACGTGTCAAAGGCAGGTTCATGCTGACATCTGCTAGAGAATTTAGAATAATCAAAAATGATTTTCCAATTTAAAATTTAATTAAAAAAAATTGTAGAGAGTCTTCTGGTGAATCTTGACATCTCCCTGAAAGGAACCTGGTCATCTCTGTAGTGCAGATTTGCAGCTGGATTCAGCCAGTGTAGAAAAAATGTACATATGGAAGGTCCTTTCATAGTGGTCTAAGAGATACTCTGTTAGAGGCCACCATAGCCTGGAACATACTTGTTGGAAGTGATCATACTTGGGGAGCAATAGTTATGTGCTACATGCAGCCTCCTGTAAGGTGAGTGTGGATGTAGGTGATACAATGCTGGTAACTGAGAAAAACAAAAAATAAAAGCTTGACATTGCTGCGACAGTCAAAGACAGAAATGAGCTGAGTTTGGGAATGTAGTTTAGAAATATTTAAAATACAATTTGCTCAGCTGCAGCGGAAGACAGAATTTAAAATCTTCCTTGGCTGAGTTCAGCTGACTTCTTTTAAATGAAGATTTCTTTAAGTAAAGGGCAGCAGGACAAGCCGAGATATTTTAAGATCAGACTTTGCAAGTACCACATATAGGAAAATATAGTGCTAAACGCTCTCCCCTTGACAAATGTGGTTCTGCTGCCATATGATCCATATTTCCAGCTCTAGGATGTATCACCCTGAAAATTGCAAAATGAAGTATTAAGAAATATGCCTTGAAAATGTGCCAGCTAAGTTCCTTAAAAGGATCTGAGAAAGGATGACTCACTACTTAAATGGCCAGTCATTGCTTCTGCAGAGCAGATTTCAGGTTAAATTCTCTGAAATAGTCATGATTTCTTGTAGAAGCTCCTCTGTGTGCTGCAGCAGAAGCCCATTGCTGAGGTTCTGGTGAGGTGGGGAGGAAGGGAGGTGGCATCAACCTGGAAGAGGGATGGGGTCCAACAGAGGTACCTACAGCCAACCTGAGCAGTGAGGAGGAGGAGGAGCAGCACCGAGACTACCCCTAAGAAGGTTTGAACTCTCTGAGTTGATGAAAAGCTGACCTAAAGGAGGTTTTGGGTGTCAAATGGCTGGTTAACCACTGGAGTCATGGGAAAGGAGCATGTGTGAGATATTGTCGTGTCACAGGGTGGTGTTTATGGTGTGTGAGGCAGGGCTTGGACATCACGACAATATATCAGACCACTCTGGTGAAATGTCTGTGACCAGTTGAGGCACAGTCTGTAGTTGGTATTTCATCTATATGTTTGTCTTTCCACCTTCCTTTGCTCTCCTTGCTGTTTGCATGACAGCGCCTTGTTTAAAAAACATCTTTGTGTAAGATCTGGGTGGTTTTTTTCTATTTAGATAGTATTTCTGAATTTCTACCATAGCCTAGATGGTTTGTGTTAGATTTTATTTCTTGTTTTTGTTTTCTTTTTCTTCTCTCTCTCTCAATAAAACCTGGTTTTCAATCTCTCTCTGCTGTTTCCCTGCAAGCAGTGAGTTCCTAGGGCTCAGCTACACCTGACATCCCTTCGTAGCTCAATAGGCCGATGGGGCAGAGCTGAAGTGATAAATGCTGAGCTAGTGCAGAGCTGAGACATTGAAGCTAATTCTCAAGTGACTGGTGCTTTTTGCTTGTTAAAAAACACGTAAAATAGCCTTTTAAGATTTCTGTCTTCTTGCTCATATAGGAATTTGACTTTTGCCAGTTATTTGCTGACCAAATACGCCAGATTTTCTTTACAAAGTATTTTTCTGTCATGGAGTGCTTCAGTTTTGATGAATGGAAATTCAGGTGCTCTGGAGGAGCCTACCCTTCAGAACACACTGATGTCATCTGCTGAAAAGCAGCTCCCTTTTAAGCATTTATCAGATTTTTACAGTGTCTTACTACAACCCTTTGCAACCTTGGACAGTCTCAGCTGGCACGGGGTAGGTAAAACCACCAGCAACGTGCAGCTTAATGAGCTCCATGTTTAGCTGCTGTGGTACGTGCCGGGGTTTGACTGACAGCCTTTTTTGCCTCCTGAGTGGAACCAGCTTCTTTCTGTCTTTTCAGTAAACGGAGAGTGCTGTGCATCAAGGCAGTGACTTTCGTCGTTATTTCTCATAAGTTCTGATCCATATTTGAGGAACCTTTACTGAATTTTTCTGTTTGGCTCGGTGCACTGATATATTTTTGTTTCCTGTGTTCAATTATTCATTTTTCTTCTTTGAACCTTGAATGAAAAATAAACCAGGAAGAAACCAGTTATATGGGCTTCCAGATTTCGAAGATTCATCAAAACTGTGCTATAATCTCTTGCAATTCTGTATGGAGGAGGGATCCAAACTCTGCTGAAGTCAACGTGAATCTCTTTCTAACTCGTGTTACCTTATAGAACCAATGGTAGAATGACCACTATAGACAGTAAATAAAAGTCAGTTATTTTTTCAGGCAGAGGTGCTCGCAGAGGCATTACATTTAATGTTACTCTGTCCTAGGTTGTTTTTCTGAAAGGTCAGAATAAAGGAAGTTGAATCATCTGTATATATTTCATTCCTATTACTGGAAAAATCTCATAAGAAGTTCATGTGGGACAGGTGAAAAGGAGAAGGAATAAAGAAGGGAAGTAATCCATTGCTTAATGGTGGTTGAAACTGGGGAGGGCAGAAAAAAGCAATGAAAAGAAAAAGAACACTTATTTTTTCATAGACATCGAAATACAAGTTCGAGTTCATATACCATCATCTGAATCCCAATAAATTTGGATGAACTCTTTTCTTCTTTAGCGTGCTCTGTGGAAGCCAGTACAGATAAAGTCCTCACTTCATCCGATCTGAGGCAGAGGGACAAAATACTTGAGTACATTTTTTTGGGTTGCAATAAGAGGATGTGATGGGGAGAATGGACGTGTATGTCGATCAATATTATACACACTGCCGTGAGTGTCATTACATACTACTCATGGATGAAACTGTGTGGAAAATAGAATAAGTTTTCTTTCTATCTGCTATTAGATATGATTAAATAGAAGAAAGGCTGTGATTTATTTTACAAAGTTTGCATAATGGCCTTGTTTGCCCGGACTTTGGGCAAGAAGAGGACTATGCTACTTGCCAATCGCAGAATCGATTCTAATAGTAGGTGTTGATTTCTTTTGTCTCTGTTAAAGTCTCTTGTGTTCTTGTGTGGCTCCACCCTGAAATCCTTCAGGGTTTCGTGTGGAGCATGTCTATGTATGTTCCACAGGTGTGTGTTTTGCAGTGGTAAACCAATATTTTCCTTTACAAAGTACAAGCAGAGCCATTTTGCCTCAGGTAAATTCTTTCTCTGGGAAAACCCGTTCAATAATGCTTCAGGGCTTGTATCTGAAGATGAAAAAGAGATCTGTCTTGCTGGTAAGATGTGAGTAAATTTCCATGTCTGACAGCTGAAGGAAAATTAGCAGGAAAAGAAATAAAATTAGATTCAGTAAAGAAGGGGAAAAGCAACCAAACGCAATAAACTCCTCAGAATATATATGCTCACTGCTTTTTTTTGTAGCTTTTGGCATGATTTTCTGTCTCCTGTGAACTCTACTGAGCCTTTTGGTGACAAGCACTGCTCTGACGTGTTAATGTACACATTAAGTAGTAGGAATGGTGGGTACACAATGGTTGTCTTTAGAGGGAAAAGTGACATTTAGGGTGGTGAATTTTCTATTTAAAAGGTAGGTGCTGTCTTTTTGAGGTTTGACTATTAAAGAAGACAGTTGAATTTCTTTTTCTTTTTTCTTTTGTTATTTTTAAGCTGTAATGCGCACACCTGAATTTTTAATTAGTTTACTTTTCATTTTTGATAGCTACATTTTTTGTCACTATATGGTCTTGATGAGGTTTGCTCTTATTCCTTACTCAAAGCTGGAGTCCTGGTCTCCTGGAGCTTTGTGGCCAGCACAAGGGCCAGGATGCTCCTCACAGCAGTGTTGGTCGGAGGTGGCCATGCATCAGCAGTGGAGCACGTGACGGGCTTATAATTAGTTTGCATTTCTTTACGGCTCCTCTTTCAGGTGAGGGAATTGCATAACTTACCATTAGTAACACTAATTATTTTGGATCTGTCATTGCACAACTGCTGATGAATAATGCAGATACTGCTGTGACGCTAAATGCAGTTGTTGGGGAGTTTTTGCCTTTTCACCTTGTCACCTGTCTTGAAGTGTTGTGACATTGGATGACACAGATAAACCTGAATTCTGTAATTAAGTTTTATTTTAATGATCCCAGAAAATACTCAATTTTGCATGTTTAAATGTGGCTTAATGAGTCTCTTAGCTTTCCTGTCTGCTTAATACACTGCTGACATTTCTCCATTTGGATAACAAGATTCAGCAGGATAAAACTATCTTCGAAGTGCTCCACACTGGCATATTTAGGTTTTCATATTAATGGAGGTATTTTTATGCCATTAGATAAGTGATTTTTTTCCATTTATCTGTGGAAGACCAGATCAGGCCTATTTCTAAGCAAAGAACAGCATTTCAGCGTCTATAAATTTGATTTTTCTGAAAGAATTCACCTTATTTTCCACAAGCGTAGGTGTGGTTAGGATTTTTCGCACTGCTGTTTCCAGAAAGCAAGGTTTAAGCCTTCTTGTACAGGCTTTTGCACTTGTAAAAAAAAATAATTAAAAAAAAAATAAAAAATCATATTTGATGAAAGCAGTGACTGAAACCACAGGCTTCTCACCCCCTTGCTCGAAATTGTGCACAGAGGCAATTGAATATGCAGCAATGTAGAAAAATCTATGGTTAGGTGGGATCTTCTCTTTTTTTCTGATTTTTTTTTTTTCCCGCAGTATGCCAGCAGAGCTGCTGGCTGCCTTGCTAAAGAAAAGGCAGTTACGTGTGTTGGGTGAGGAATTTGTGTATATTCAGCTTGGCTGTCTGGGCTGACGCCTGAATTACAAGAGCTCTGTCCATAATGTGTCCGAAGTAGGATATTTTTAGAGTAAAGTCAATCTCCTTTAGGCATAGAAACTTATGAATTCAACACGTTGGGTTTTTTCTCCTTCCCCCTCCCTCTTTCACCCCCCTACTCCTTCCCCGTGGCTGTTTAATATTAAAAACACCACATCTTTTGGTGGTAAGGTCAGCAGGGATGCTCCAGCTGGAGAGAGGAGCTGGATATTGATTATCTGCGGTACTGGGTTCTCAAACGCCTCGCCTCTGAAGTGGCAGCAGCAGCCAGTGCGGTGGCTGGACCATTACACCTCACCACAGATTCTCAGAGAGTTTTGGGCTCTCCGCGGGTATGCATGGGCCCTGTTGACTTTCTCTATAGGGGAAAAAGGTGCCCCAGGTTTGCTCGGGCAGTATGGAAAGCTTAGCCTAAATTTTCAGAGTTGAATCTTGGAAGCGGAGGACACGCCGATGGCCAACTCTTTCCCAGATGGGAAGGTTTGAAGGATGCTCCTGGGCTCCAGAAAGGTGATTTTATTCAGTCCTCAACTTGGAAATAAATCTGAATATATTTTCATTTTATCCAGCTGTATCAGAGTGCTTGGGAGTATGAATGACACATTTCCAACCATAGTTTTCCTCCTTAGGTGCAATTGGAAAGGCTATGGAAAAGCACCTGGGAAAAATCAGCTATTTGATGATTCTTGCTATAGAAGAGCCCTTTGAAGTTTAGCAGCTTCTCAAGTCACAAGTCATTCAGAGGTGATGTGTGTTGTAGTACAAACCAAGGTGGTATTTCCAGAAAATAAGTGAATTCAAGACGTGTATTAGGTCTGTGGCTTGAATTCAGAGGTCTTCAAATGGGAAAGAAAGTGTTCGATTTTCCCAGTAGAAACATTTATAATGGGAGGAAACAGTTTGAAAGATTGGCCTTTAATTTCTAGCCTAAGGCCAAACAGAGCAATCACATATAAATACATCAGATGTATTCTATCTATAGAACGGCAGAGAGATCTGTTAGGAAGCTAACAGTAAGTATCTGTTAGGAAGTTAACAGTATAACGTTCTGATTTTTAGATATGTAATTACAATCATGCAGTATTTAGCCAGTCTGAATACTTACATTTCAGTGAGTTGTTATCAAATTGGACACGGGGCTTAATTTAGATTAAATTCAGAAACTTTTGTTTGAAAATGGATCTGCACTTTGTGCTTTGCAGGCATAAAGTGTAGAGGAAAAACCTGAGAAAACGGAGAGGAAGTAAACACCCCTTTTCTAGAGACAATGATATACTTATTTCTCTTTTTTAATTTACGATGAATGTCCGTGTATAATAATAGAAACAAATCAACTTGACGTAAATCCACTGAAAACCAGAGGTACACTACATATATTGAAAGGGAAGATTAAGTACCATAAACAGAGTCCTGTGGAAGTTATTTTTTGGAATTGATTATTGTGAGACTGAGCCTAAGAAATAAGCATGAAATATTAATTAGACTACTGGTATGTTATGAAATAAAGGTAGCTTAGCATTAAGAAATGAGATTGAACCAGATTTAGAGGAAACACTTCCAACTATTTTGTGCAGTAGGCTAAAGCAAATATTGACTCACTAGTACATTAATGCAAATAAGTTAAATTATTAGGGATTAGTGACCAGTTTGGTCTGTAGAGATTCCAAAGTAGAAAGCTGTAACCCTTTCATCAGGCTTCCTTGCCTCTTATCTTTGGTTGTAACAGCAGTCATGTGTGTCTTCTGCACTGAAGCACTAGTATTCTCCGGGGACGTCTTTGGTCAAATTAGTCCATAATCTTTCATAATACACTCTCCAGAGGGTCTTATTACTAAATGATCTTGATAAGTAATAGTATATGCAGAGCAGATCTGCACTCGTAGATCCTGTCATGTAATAAATGATTGAAGTACAGCGGGGCAGTGCGCCGCGGTAAAATCTCTATTAGCTGAACCCAGGTTAGTAAAATTGTTATAGACTGAGATCTAGGTGTATCTCCCAGGCTTGCTTATCCACGTTGCCCTGGGTTTTCAGCACGTTAGGATTGTTCTTCAGGGACATATCAGCTTTTTTTCCTGGGTCCCGATGGTATAAGAAGAAAAAGAACCAAAGGAGTAAGAAATAGTGAGTGGTTTTGCTCCCTTTGACAGGATGAACTTGGAGAAACCTGTGAGGAGGTGGAGAGGGGTGAGGAGTTGTGCCATGGAGGTAGGATGGTGGACTGAGCCAGGTGTCAGTGCTATCGATGTGACCTTATTGTGTCTGTTAGACCATGTGGGGAGGAAGGAGGAAAAGATTTCTGGGTTTTTTTGTCATTGTCACCTATTTCTCCAGAAAGGAAGATCCTGGATTTTATCTCAGTTGTGTTATATTGTGCATGCCTTGTAGCTCCAGTCAGCCACCTCCAGTTTGGAGCGATGCCTGGAGCTGCTCTGTATGCCCCGAGTTCCTCCAGTTCCCTGGCTTTTACAGCAACAGTGAGTGTCAGGTTCCCAAGTGGCAGTCATTTTCACTTATCTCCCAGTTTCCTGGTGTCACTCCATCTGTACTGGAAAGCCCACAGAGTGTGGAAGCTGTAGGCTCACAGCGCCGTGTGGCAGCAGATGGTGTTCCCCAGTCAGCTCTCACAAAGTATGTGATTCCAATAATTTCACCTTGCTGAATGTCCTCGATACTTACTCATATTACTGGTGTTTTGTGCACTTTAATTAATTGTTTTTTATAGGATTATGGGCACTGTCAATTCTCCCATTAAACCTCCTCCTCATAACTTTTTATGAACTTGTACAGGGCTGATTTGAGCATCCTTTTGTTTTAATTAAATTAAATTAAAGGCCTGGATTTCCTCACCATTTGGGAACAAATGCATCTCAATATAAGGCTTAAATAGCACTTTCATGATTAAATGTATTGCTATTAGAATAGACCTGTGTATTCCAGGAAGAATACTCATTGAATGCAGGTCCCATCCTGAAAAACTTCTGATACGAACGGAGGAGGTGTCCAGAGGGTAGAAGAAGAATGGCTGGGCACAAAATGATTTGGTAAGATCAGACATAAAGTCTATTAGAGTTGGGAATTGAATTTCTGTCTCCGATCCAAGACCACCTCCTTGATTAAAAGAGCCACAGTGATTTGGGAAAGCGAAGGACTGAAGTGATGAGGTCACATTTGAGATTTGTAACCCACCTCGTTCTTTTCAGAGCTGACTTTCTGCCCTCTCAAGCATTTCTTTGAGTGCAGGAGAAGTGCTGGTTTGTGTATGGGGCTGGGAGAGTCAAAACACAGAGTGGCGTAGACCTCAGCTGCCTGCTCCTGCCTGCACTTAACAAGGAGAGCCTTTGTTTAAGTCTAGCAATTTTGCTTGTGCACCACATATATGTCATTAGGAGTCACTAATCTAATTTCTTGTTTCATTATGGATGACAAAATAAAACATTAATAGGTTTTTTAATATGAACTGGAAGTTAAATATTCATTATTTCTTATGACTTCAATGTCAGTAAGCTTTAAATGTGCTGTAACTCAAAAAGTCCTCCCTCCGCTCTCCACTTTTACCATTTTAATTTGCGAGTGTAAAGGTCATCCGAGCGTTGCTTCTGGCCCATTTCATTCCCCAGCAGCTCCCAGCTGTATGATGTGTCATCGCGTGTCCTGGTGGATGACTGCTCAATCCCATCTTCAATGTTCCCTGACTGCTGGCGTGCGCTTTGGCTTTGGGCTAACCTCTTCCTAAAGCCAGACCCATCCTCAGTGACTGTTTTTTCAGTATGTTTCAGAGACTTGATATATAGAATGGCTAAATTAGACGGGTTATCTCATTCCTTTATCCTTCCAAACCAGCTTTCATGCAGCTTTCTATCCTAAATTCTCCCCTTTAGATCTGATTTTATCCCAATACAATGTGCTCGTACTTGTTTTTGAGTGAGTGTGCTGAAAACATTGACTGCCCATTGTCCTCTAATACCAAGCATTTTGCACAAAAATTGCATTTGAATGCTTTATCCATTTTTTTTGTGGCATGTTTCCACAGAGCAGGAGCAGAATCTGCATACGCATAAATGAAGTCATTTTTGTGCTTCAGTCTTACTCAGAACACATCATAAACAAACCCTGCTAGTTATCACCAAAATCTTTGGGTTTGTAAGTAATTCTATGTCCCTGCCTTAGTTCTGCTGATGAAGATAAGCAGCAATGTGAAAATCAGTATTGAAAGCAGGGGGGTTTAAAATGGGGGAAAATCATATTAAAGTTGATTTAATTTATAATGAATAACCAGTAATTATGAGTAATGGGATAAGTGGGCCTGTAATTCAAGCTTCTTGTCATGCACGTTTTCTCCTGTGGATCCGAGGACTGAATGTACAGTTGCTAGAGCATGATGGCACCTTTGCTGTCCTAAAATTAGAGCCACCAGTGTCAGGGCAAGTCCTGCTTGTCTCCGCCTGGCATCAGCACAAACCTTGATGGCAAGTGAGCAGTCGGCTGCCCTGCCATTACTCTCCTTAATGCCATGAAATTCCTCATTGTCCCCTCATTTGGTCCATCTCCTCTGGATTGCTGAGTGCAATGATCACCAGATCCTGGGAATAAAACTTTCATTCAGGTTCAGGAGAGCTGGAGAAGAACTCTTTGTCAGGAAGTGGAGTGACACGACGAGGGGTAATGGTTTTAAATTGGAAGAGGGGAGATTTAGATTAGATACTAGAAAGAAATTCTTTGCTGTGCGGGTGGTGAGGCACTGGAACAGGTTGCCCAGAGAAACTGTGGCTGCCCCTTCCCTGGAGGGGTTCAAGGCCAGGCTGGATGGGGCTTGGAGCAACCTGGTCTGGTGGGAGGTGTCCCTGTCCATGGCAGGGGGGTTGGAACAGGATGATCTTGAAGGTCCCTTCCAACTCCAACCATTCTATGATCCTATTTCAATAATCTAAATGGAGTTCATTGCACTGTGGCAGCGACGCGTGTAGTGTGATGTTATGGCTTAATGCTATTGCATCTGGGCATTTTCAAGTAATAAGTTCCAGGTTAAAGAGAATTCTTTCTCAGATATGCGATCTCCCCATTTTGCTTTCTGTGTGATTAAATATTTTGCTACCAAGAAAAGCAAACTGACTCTTAAATTTGTACAACCACGTATCTGCAATACAGCAGGCGAGGTGATCGCTCTTCTCTGATGGGCTGGATTTCATCTGTATTCAGTAGTACGCCAGGTGGTGAAATTAAGTTGTCGCTAGTGACACACCCTTAGAATGAAAGAGATTTTTCTCTTCACACAGACAGTCTTCCTCAGAAGTCCGGATTTCTGACACAGATGAGATACGTGTGTTAATTTCTCGCTCCTGGGTGTTGAGTTCACGATCACAAGGAGGGCCATGGGTGATTTCAGTGTGGTGGGAAGGAGCTGGAATGGCAGAAATTCTAGAGAGAAACTCCAGCACTCGATGAAAAAAATAATATGATCAATTAATAGATAACCAAATGTTAATAATTTAAGTGAACCGGAGGATGAATGTTGTTAATATTTAAAGGTTATTCTGATAGATAGGTAATAATGTGATTAATTTTAATCTATCTGGAGGCATCCTAACGATAAATTCAAGTCTGCCTCCTGAAATAATGGATTTCTGTAACCCACTTCAATATCAGTTTGTGTTTTGTGATTCAGAAGACATTGAACGTGTTCCCTGTGTGTTATCTACATTTTTACAAGTATTCAGAGAAAAGAACTTAAACGTCTGCAATGAAATACATCCCCAAAGGAACTAGGTTTTGGGTGGGGATTTTTTTTTGTTGTTTGTGGATTCAGAGGGTGTTGCTTTCCTCCTGCTGCTTTGTGTGACAAGGCAATAAGGTGACCTGACCCTGGCCGGGAGCAGAGGAGATGCTGGGGTGTGTGATCTGGTGCAGTTTTGGGCCATGACATGGGATGGGAAATTTTTGGCAGTAGATATGTAATTTGTGTGAGGGTAACCCACCCTGGCTGTGACAGCTCAAGTCTTAAATGAAAGACAAGCCAAGTCTACATGAAAAGTGCTCCTTCAGATGTGTGACCTGAATGCTATATAAGAAACGAGCACTCATGCTGAATTTATAAACTCTTGTCTCTTGATTACTCCAGCTGTTTCTCCAAAGGTTCTTCAGTGCATGTCCATTTTAAATCAGATTTCTTGCAATATTTCAGTCCTATAAATTCCTTCAAATAGCACTGCAAAAAGCTGATGATTACAATTTTGTTGTGCTTCTTATTTGTAAATAAGGAGTGCAGTAATGGGATGTTTGAATTCCTTACTTGACTGTATTTTTTGCTAAGGGCAATGTCTGCTATGTTACAGGAGAAAATCACCTCTTCCATCCTTCTTGATTTTTCCCTTTCAGCCCCTCTGCCCTTTTCATACCGCAGCTGCAGATATTTTTATTTTATTTTATTTTATTTTGAAATGCAAATGAATTCTCCCAAATCATAGGTGGCATTACAGGTCAAAATGGTTATTGCCTGTCTGAAATGGCAAGAGTTGAGAGGTCAGGGAGCTTGAGGAAAGAGCTAAAGAACTTTGGTTGTAGTGTTAGCCCAGGTGGACTGAAGTGACCTGGTTAGAAATAGGCAGGTTGAGTTGTTCGCATTCAACAACGCATCAACCACTTTGGAAAACTTAGTAGTTATGAGGTCCCCAAAGGAAGCAGGGCACAAACTACACAAGATTATCTTGAACAGAGAATAAATGGGAAGGATTTATCTTTATTTTATAGTCTGGGCTCTTGAACAAGCATTAGCTTTCCAGGTAATTTTAACCTCATAGATTCATAGCAATGAATATATTTCAGCCTTGAAAACATGGCAGTTCTCCAAGTCCTTAGAAAAATTTGTTTCTGTTGTCCTTGTCCCTTTTCCCAATTCACCTCTCAGCTTTAAATACGGTATTTTATTTGCGGTATTTTAGATTCTAGTAGTTAGTGCTTTCTTCAGTGACTCCTGAAGAAAGGCCAGGATTAAAATTAGGACTCATGAGAGGATGCAGAGACTCACAGGTTTTTGCTTTCACTGAAATTCTTTGAGTCACCAGATGTTGTGTAGTTTATGTCATCTGGGTTTTTGCTGTAGCTTCTTCCTGTATCAGATACATTGTTTGCTGCAATTTAACGCCACAACTGTATGTTATTTGCAAAATGCATGATTACTCTCTTTTTAAATGACCTCTAAAGCTCCATCATCTGGAGTGAAGGTCACCTTCACACCAAGTCAGTGTTGGAAGAAAGTTCAAGTCTTGGGAGGAGTAAACCCTATGAGCCACAGATTTGCTCGTGATGCAGTAGTGTTAAGTGTCTGTTGTTCAAGCTGATTTATTCTGAAATTACCGACCTGCAGATATGGGAACATTAAACAAGTGGGGGTTTTTGTGTCTTTAATCTGTTGTGGGCTTACATGCTAGAAATATTAGTAGAATAGTGTAGGATAAGGTACCAAGATTTGGATGAATAGTATGAAGAATAAGATTTAAATAGCAGTTAGATTAATAGTCTTTTAATTACTTGTATCATTTACTTAATCATCTACATTAGATTTTGAGCATCTCTAAACCAGGAAGCAGGTCCTCCTAGAAGATCTTGTTGAGATAATTAAAACGAGAGACAGATTTATCACAGTCAACGTTACAAAAAGGAGAGAAACAAAGAATGTTTCCTTTGAGGTCGAGGTGCTTATCTCTCCTGCTTTGAAGATGCTTGAATGGAGAGCAGTTCCAGGGTCCCAAAGGCTGGTTTTTGTGCATGCTGCAAAATTCAAATGTGGAAGTCTCTTTTTATCTGTGGGTTTTGAAGGGGAGTAGCTCAGATTTGTATTCCAGTGCTTGCTGGACCTGGCTGGGGAGGTGCGGGGGGAGCTACAGCCAGCCCATGGCTCTGCCAGCACTCGCAGGGTGGGAAAACATGGGAATGATTTTTCTTCTTCAGAGCTGATGATAACAGAGAGTAGGTTTCTGTATGTCAAATCAATATGAAATTACTTTGAGGAAAGTTCCCTGTTCATTTGTGTGTATGTGTCTTTGTTTTACTTTTTTTTTTTAATTTTTTTTTTTAATGATTTATGGTTTTCACTGAAAACTGAAACTATTTTTTCTAATTCTGCCAAAATCCTGACATCCCATGGATCTGTTTAAGATAAGGTCAGTGGAATGTTCTGTTATCAGGACAAGCAGTTTAAAAGGTCTGTGCTCATGCTGCAGAGGGCATCGCTAATCACAGAAAGGTCTGGGGGAGGCAAAGGTAAACTTGGACAAAGCAGAAACTCTCCTGCACATCACTTTTCCAGGAAAACTTCCTTTAGAGAGGGATGCTGAAGGAAAAAGTGTGATTTCTGTGAGAGCTGTGCTCCTGATTGAGCATGCTATGACCTGTGAATCAGGAGAGGTGCTTGTGGCATCTCTTCTAGCTTAAATATATTGCCTTTCCTTGATTCAGGTGTTGTCACCTTACCTTAGAAGAGTTGCTGATTGAGAGAGGATGGAGACTAGGCATTGGCGAGCTGCATTGCTCTTGCCTCACTGCTTTTGACAGCTGAAATCAAATCTTTCTGGGGAGGACAAGTGAAAGCAAAAGTTTGCTGCTCTCCACCTTGGCTTCTTTTTCGCTTCCATGCACAAAGATCTACATACATACAGACCTGACCTAGAGACAGGCTGTGAGAGAGTTGGGATTGTTCAACCTGGAGGAAAGAAGGCTCTAGGGAGACCTTATTGCAACCTGCCAGTAATTTAAGGGGGTAATTTAAACCTACAAGGGGGCTAGGGACCAAGTGTGACCAAGTGGGGGAAAGATCTCAATTTCTGGAAATAATTCCTTGTCAAGTGGCTTCCAGCCTAGGGAGTTGTGTTCTTAATTTTCTCTCCTGACCTGTTTTAAATTTTTTTTTTTTTTTTTTTTTTGGTGTGTGTGGGAATGAAGGTTAGCATTTCACAGATGATAAACTGTATAATCACTGTTATTAACATTTATACAAGGTAACTCAGGGATGGGAAAAAGACAGCTTGGCATGTCTAATAAATGCTTTCGTAAGTGGAAATGTTTCCTCAGTGCTTGGGGAGAATATACAAATCAAAAAAAGAAAAACCAAAACCCCACTCTGGGATTTTCAAATTATCCCCAGAGATTGGGCACACAGATTGGTTATGGTATTATTGTGAACAGAGCATCCAAATCCCTTGATAGATTGGTCTTAATCGTGTCAAACACCTGGAGGACTCCTTGTCCTGGAGGGAACCGTTTCTGCTGGGGATTGGGAGTTTCTGCTCCTGTTCTGGCCTTCAGAGGCTCAATGATTTCAGGTTGTTGAGTCCCAGGGTATTAAATGAGCTGTGCTCAGTAAAAGCCCTAAAACTTCAAGTGAAATATGAACTGGGGAATGTTTCCTGCACTCTGCACTAGGCAAAGCCGTATCGGTGAGCTGGATGGGATCTGATATCCAGACAGCCTCTACCAGGACCAGCTCCGCTATGGGCAAAGGCTTATTCAGAAGGCACTTCCAATCTGTCTGTTCTGAGTATGTCATCTGCCAATTCTGCAACAAAGGAAGCAGGTGCACACTATTTCTCACTCTTGGCTTTTTAAATTTTATTTTGATGTCAAAATAATTTCATTTTTACTCATTTTCCCTCCCCCTCAAGAACAATTTTCTATTTGTTTTCTTTTTTCTTTTTCTTGTTGTTGTTATAACGGGATGTCTTGGCTCTATAGCCATCAGAAATCTTGATTTGATGAAGCTGCTGTGGAACATTTAAATGTTTAAATTATAAACTCAGAGTGAGAAAAATCAGTGATGCGTGATTGGTTGGAAGTTTTAAATATAATAGTCATATTTTTCATATTCATGTACAGGAATGGCTTGTGTCAACTGTAATGTGACTTTTAATACATATTAATAGACTCTGTCACAATATAGATGGTTTGTACACCTTTTGGCAGATGGCTGTGATATTGGAGTTTGCACAGTATAAATTAGTCATTTACTAAAAGAAAACAACATGGGAGCGATAAGGTCAATTCTGTTGAGGGATGCAGTTCCAGTGCACTGCTTCTGCAAACGAAAGGCTTAGAAACAGCATCAAATCTGCCAGCAAAGTGAAATAAATAAATAGATAAGAAAGGACAGCTTGTTACAGCTTGTCCACATCCCCAGCTGTGTCTCCGTCTTTTTGCTCCTGTCATTTTTCCAGATGAGATGGTGCAAAGCCCAGGCTGTGGCTCAGCTCACCCCTGGAAGGGTTGCTGTGGAGTAACATCTCTGGCAGGGAGACCCATGGAAGGCAGTAAATAGTCTGCCTTAAAATTGATGTTGAATATGAAAGGAGTTGATGCCTGAACGTTGTCTCTTTTTTATTTTTTCTTGTTCTGTTCAGAAGAGAGATTTAGCTGATGAATCTGGTGATGAATCTGTGAGTCCTTTAAGCGTGTTACACTTTTCAGGTAGTGGCCTGACAAATGATAGGGCGTTTGTAGGAAATCACTTCAGCAAACACTGAAGGGCATTCACCTCTGAGCTGAAACGCAGCAGCTGCTTTGGCAATTTATTGCTGCCCTCAAACACCTAATTGAGTCTATTGCTTGTAATCGCCTTGACTGGTAACCTTGGCATTGCTGAAATAGTCTATAAAGAGATATATTTTTTTAAAAAAATCTGCATTTTTCTTTATGGAAAATCCCTTGAATCATTCTCATTCCTTAAGTTTTCAAGAGGAGAGGCTGTAACTTTTGGCTTATGCTTTATCAAAATGATTGTCAGGGTGCTTAACGAGCTTTGTGCCAGACCAACTGCGTTAGTAGCATATGTCTCCAGCAAGAGCCTTGCTCATCCATGGAGCAGTTCAGTGTTTCCAGACACCTGTTTTAAACTAGGACTTACAACCACCTCTGTATTGAGCTAGTCCCTTTGAGCGGCTGCTCTGTAGCGAGGGAAAAATGGGAACTGTTTCCAGAGCAAATCGCAAGGTATGGGATAACTGCTTCTTTTGACCAGTTGGGATTGTGTTTTTCTCTTTGAAAGCAAGTGGAAGAATATTGCACTTTAATTCTTTGGAAAGCAACATTGTAAGATAAGGTGGTAACTAATATTAGTGCACAACTGCCTGGCAGGTTTGCACCTCACGCTGACATGTCTTGTCAGAGTTGTTGGAGATGAAACCGAGTTCTTTGCTGGAGATGTAGCAACTGCAGATCAAGTGATATATAATTTATTTACTGAGCTGCTTGTTAATTCTATGATGTTATGAAATCTCCTGGGCATATAATTACTACAAATGTTTACTTGACTTTAGCACATAGCTTGACGTGATGACGGAGAAGTTTGTACATTATACTGTAGAAGCTTGTGCATCGATAAAATTACGGCCTAGCTATAAAAATGCAACTATTAGGCAGCGAAATGTTAAAAGAAGTACAGAGGAGAGACTAAAGGCATTTTAAAAAACGCTTTCCACGGCTTGGAATTACCAACATTCATCCCATCTCCCGCTGATTACACACTTTGTAATAGCTATTGTTTCCACGTCTGGGGTTTAATTTTCCGCAGCAGACTGGCAGTGCCGTGCTCCGTGCCGGCGATCTCAATAGCATCCCTCCCAGCAAGGCTGCGGGGGGGACGGCGGGGGGGCAGCCTGATTGACAGGTATTTTAAGCCTTTTTGTGGTTGAGGATTAGGGAAAGGTTTACCGGCAGACCTGTTCGAGTGGGTAATCCGTGGGATAGCACCCACCGGAGGCTCCATTGCCTGGAGGGAAACTGGGATGACTTTGTTTGGGATGGGGTCGGTGTCATCCCTCCCTGCCGGTTACGTTCCAACCCCTAATCTCTGCGAAGCCTGGAGCAAAGGTAGTGCCATCTTGCTGGTGGAACTCAAAGCCTGATTATTCATTGCGAAATTGCTGCTGAGAGGCTTCCCAATTATGCCGGTTAGCCCCGGAGTACAGGTGTGTGTTTGAGCTCGATATTTCAGGGTGTAGGCTTCACCTTCGGCGGTTTTCCAGACTGCTGACCTGTCACATTATGCAGGCGTTGGGTTAGGCTCAGCCTGCTTTGCACTGGGACATGTTCTGCAACGCCAGTCCTGTCTATACAGCAATTCATTAGGTCTAAACAGCAGACGAGCTGCACTGTGAGCCTGTCTGGATGGTTTTTGGAGTCCTGGGTTGTCCCTTTCAAAAAAGAGGATAACAGCCAGCTCCTAGGATGGCTCCTCTTGCCTTGCCACTCACTGGTAGCAGCCCCAGAGCTGATTTTGCAGTTAGTGAGAGCCACTCCTGAACGCTTGGGATGCCCAAACTTGTCCTGGATTAGAGAGGCTTAAAGTATTTGTTGAAAACACTGATTTCTTTGACTGTGAAAGAGGTATTCCTGATGCCCAGCAAGCCCACGTGAGCCCATTTAAAAGTCAGACAAGTTGAGAATGAAAATGACTTTCACTCTAATAAAGCAAAAGTTGCAAAATTGGAAATGCTGTTACAAAAGAAAAGCAGACAAAATTAGGAAACAGGAATTTAGCATTTACCTGGGGCAGGTTAGCAGCTGCCAAAGGTGTTGCCTCCAAACGAGGAAACTTGTTTGTCTTTACTTCGGTGCTTCCAGCAGCCTGATAGCACTCGGATTTTGGTGAGGACTATTAGAGGTGGGCATCTACCTGCAGATTTCACTGCTCTTTTAATTTTAATTTTTTTTTTATTTATTTATTTTCTGGCTGCTCCTAAATGTAAGAGGCATTTTTGTAATAGCTCTCAGGCTCTCCCTGATTTCTCTACTGATTTGAAGGACCTGTGTGTGTTGTCGGTTTGCCTTTACCTGCCTGGTGCCCAGGAGAGTGCTAACGAACTCAGCTTTAATGGCAAATGGATCTGAGGTAAGCAGAGGGACTTGAGATACTGCTCTTTTCTATTTCTCTCAGGAAGCACACTGAACTGCAGTTATTTGGTAATGTTTTATAAACCCTATAAATCATATTAATAATCCCCCCACCCCCCCCCGAAGCGTTTTCCTGAGACAGATAACAGAGCAGCCCCAACGCCAGCCCTGCTTTGCTTTACTGGTTGCTTGTGTGAACTGGAAAGAAAGGGTAAGAGAACCTGTGCACATGACTGGAATTTGATAAGTTTCCCATAGAAACAAGATGAGATTGTGGGGTTTTTTTGTGCTAGTGAAGGTGATGTCAGTCAGGAGCATCTGTCCTGACCTCAAAGGGTACGGTGTGGTGTGGATTAGTGTCAGGGATGCAGCTGAATGGCTTCTACAGTCTTGTCTGTCTTAGTATTTCTCATTTATATATAGACAAATAAATTTTGCTTGCTGCTATTAGTCTTTCCTTTTGAATTAAAGTCCCACAGTGTCTCTCAGCTTGGAGAGTTCAGGCAGGTATGGAATTCTCTGTTGAATGAAGAATTCGCTGCCGTGCTCTGCCTCAGTGAGCTGCTTCTCTCTCCAATCCCCACAGTTTGCTGTTGTGGGATCCCTGAATCCCTGCTTGGTGCTTTGAGACCCTGTCTCTCTTTCATTTCTTCCCCGGTGAGTTACTGTTCCAGCCCCACAGCTTCTCCTGAGTCCCTACCCTGCCAGGCTCCAATCCCTCACTCATCTGCATTCCCTGATTTTCTGACAATATCAGCCCTCTCCCAGATCTCTTCCCTCCCTCATCTACATCTAACGGCAGCTGCTTCGAGGCCCCATGTAGCTGTACCAGCTTTGCTGGTGTCTGGTCTAATTTCTTCCCGCTGCCTCTTTTCCTGAAACCTTTCTCTTCCCATCTCCTTCTCACATCCTGAGTCCCACACTTCTCTGTGCAGCTTCTCAGCCTCATCCCTTGCTGCTTTCCCATTCCTTCACCGAGGGGTACCATGAGTGCCCGCTCTTGAAACATCTTGGCTCAAAAAGCGTTGAATTTCTTTATTTTCCTTTACCTTTTCTACCTCCACTGTCAAACCATGTCTAATGGATAGCGGGGGTTCCCATACAAAGTTGGCCCTGTTGTTTCCACTGTGGAAATATTTGGGAAACTCTGAGTCATGCTTAGGCCAGTCAACACACAAATCTGCTTTTTTGAGATGTCAGTAGGAAAGCAGCTCTTCCCCAAGGAACTCAAGCCTTTACTGATATTTGGTCAACTCAGTTGCCTTTAATGCTTCCCCTTGCCTTTAATGCCATTCCCAGGGTTACCTGCTGGGAACAACACAGGGAGCAGCGCTGTTAGCTCATCTGGTAGGGTAAACCCAGTGCCTCACTGATCCTGGCATTGCTGCACCAGCTGCTGACTGGGAAGAAATTCCAAGAGAAATAAATTTCTAAGCCACTTGCTTGAAATCCATATTTCTCAAGAATACTCATATCCACAATGTGATAGTCATCTTTATTGCCATCCTCTATCGAAACCTGCTTAGTATGCGTTGTGATATCATTCACCTGATCTACTTTTCAGTTATTGGTGGGAGAGAAGAAATTAAAAAAAAAGAAAAATCACCTTGTGAAGTACTTTGCCAATTTTCCATGCCACAAAAGAGAGATGCTGTAGTTATTACTAAAGTCTAATTATGTAAATGACATAATTTAATAATGATCGTTAAATCCCAGCAAGTTTTGTTTCTTTCTTTTCCTTCTTGTTGATGGCTGTCCTTGATAGCAAATGTCACGGTGCATCTCATAGAATTAATTTTTTGTGGAGACATGGCATCATTATGGGGGCTTGGAGGGCAGGCGAAGGCTGAGGCTGCTCAGCAGACCTGTTATCTTTGCAAGAACAAACGTTGTCTGCAAGGATAGCAGGGAGGGGAGAGAAAACTTGCACAGCAGCAAATATTTAATTAAAAGAGCCGCTCAGGCCGACGAGTCATGGCAGCAGCTGCTTAAACAGAGATCTGTCCTTTAAATAACTTTAGCTAAATAAAAGGAGAAAAAGGAGAGTGGAGGGAAAAGCTCAAAGGGCATGTGCTGTAATTGCAGAAGTGGTTTTCATTTTTACATTGCAATGTCTTTAGTAGCCATCAGCTCCTTCTCTGACTCTTTGGAAAACCAGGATTCTTCAGGCTCTGGGATTTTTACACAGTTGCCAAAAAGCAGAGGGGGGAGTGTCAAGGAAGTCAATATGTCACCTGCCGGCTCCTGTTACCTGTATTTTAGATGTACGAGGTGTGATGAGGAAAGCTCTCATTGGATTTTCTGGAATAAACCAGCATTTGGTGGGCACCAGATTAATTCTTTTCTAGTAGTCACTAAGTAAATTACAGATAAGTGTGTGGCTCCCCACTGCAGTAGGTTTGGCCTCAGCCCCAGTACCAGGGCGCTGCCCCAGCTGTGGGCAGTTTTCTGCATTTAATATCGATCTCTCAGCAAGTTCCCACTGCTGCTTCTTGATCTGTCACTCCGTGACCTGGACCTCTAAAGGCTTCACCCTATTCATTTAACACGAAATGCCATTTATAACAATATAGTCACATTTTTCAGGTAATACCTAAGAGCATCCATCAGGCTTCCAGATGCAGTTCAGCGATCTAATAAATGACATTGTTTGCCCCAAGGGGATGAACCTAATGGCCACACCAATTGGGCTTGGACAAGTCAGAAGAGCGTGAGGTGTCTGTGCATTTGTATGAGTTGGGGAGAGCTGTTTGAAATGCTCAGAGCTGTAAGGAGTGAAGCCATGCAGCTCAGCTTTCCCATGCTCCGGGGACCTCGGTGGGCTCACAGCTCAGGCAGGGAAGCATAAAGAAATAGAAGTTAAGTCAGAGAGATTTGAGAGTAAAGCATGTGAAAGGTATTGTACAGTTCTTGTCTTTTTAATAACTGACTCCTCTCTGTCGTTTGCTTAGCTGTTTGCTGGTTAATCTTTCTGAAGTGCATAATCAGTTATGTGAGACAAGGATTGGAGGGCAGTAGAGTGGATCTGTCCGTGTGATGTGATATAAATGTAATAACCAATGTGACCAATAGTATTTGTAATTTCTCAATTTTTTTAATTTTTTTTTTTTTTTAAGATAAAGGTAGAACAGCACACGTGATGCTACAGAAGCTCCATATGAAGTGTATAACACAGTTTTCACGTGTGTGACACGGAGAGAGCTTTTTCCCAACGTGCATGTAATTGATTAGTACAATACATCTGCAGATGGGCTGGCGAGCAAAAGTCACACTTGTTCTGAAGAACATAGAATTATGGGCAGAATGGGTAATGAAGACCACGGGTCTGCATGTCTGGCATTTAACATTAGGATTCTTCTTGCAGTTTCATGTAACTTTAACAGAATTTAATCGTTCAAGCAGAATTTTCTTCTCCTGAGGTGTGTTTGCTGTACTTCTAATTTAATTTTATTTACTTTAATTTACAGCAAGGTGGAGTTAAGTTTGTTCCAAAACTGGGATAGGAGGATATATGGTGTGTTTGTAGCTAGCATTTGTAGAGTCTCATCATGGGGAACCAGTGGCAGCTCCAGCTTTGGTAGCAGGGGCTTACTATTTGGTGGTGTAATTTAGGTACCTGTTTTTTACTGTTCCCATGGAAAGTTAAAAGGAAAGGGAAAATAATGATGTGATTACACTTGCGGAGTCAGTGGGTTCTACCTCCAGACTGATAAAGTATCTCCCAAGACCAGACAGGATATGGTTTAGAAACAAACTTCCACCTGCTCGCTGGGGGAATGGACTTAGTTTTGCCTGGTTTCCTCCAATACTCTATTCTACAAGTACTTAGTAAATAGGTGAGTAATCATCTGTTTTTCAAGGCTTTTAGACTGTCTGCATAGTGTGTGTGCTGCATGTTGTGCTTCCTCGTTGTTCTCTTCTCAGGCACCTAGTTGGAGTCAAATTGTACCTCTAAAGGTCAACAGTTCCTTAAAATATCGCATGTTTCTATATGATCTGGGTAACCAAATATCTTCTGCGTGATCACCTGGAAATACTGCAGTCACTGACAACTGCTTCTGCATCTTGCCAGTAGGGAAAAGGGATGACAAACACGGATCCAAGGTAGAGAGAAAGAGAATTGCAAAGTCTTTTCCCTTTCTTTGACAGCCACAGTAGATATATTCAGTCAGCTATCTGCAGTTTCCTTGGCTGATGTTTTGATTCAGTGCTCTCAAGAAAGGCATTAATGGAAAGAAGCAACTGTCGCAGCTAAAAAATCCTTGGGATCTGGAACATTTTGAATGATGCTTTTCTTTTGCAATGGTAAAACTACTTGAGTGTGTGCAGAAAAGCTGCTGCCCGTGCTCTGAAATAATCTTCACCTTATCAACAACTCAGTTTCCCCGAAAGCCTTGGTACAAAATGTTTCCATTCACACAAATTATTGAAACAAAATGTTGTCCAGATAAATTGTATTATGCTACTGTACAAGAATGTCCCGGGCGCTCTGATTAGAAACTTTTTCCTTCCTGGACATCCCAGCCAAAAAAATTGTCCCATCAGTTTCTCATATACCTCCTCTGGGATCATAACAGCTTCTTAGGAATATGGGTGAAACAGGAGCATCTCATGTGTGTGGGTTGGGCTTTTTGCATGTGTATTTTTCTTTAAGCATAGTGTTTTTAGCTGTAAAGTTGTTCATGGGGAAAAAGGAAATTACTCTGTACTCCAGCATCTAAGATAAACACAAAGAAAGTTGGAAATCCAGAATCAGGATGAAATATCCATTCTTCTCTTATGCTACAATGTTTGCCCTCGTGATTAAGCTTCCCAGTGCATAAACTGAGGCAAATCCTGCATTTATTGCCCGAAGTAAATTCTCAGGTACTTCTTCCTTGACAGACTGCAAATTTCACTTGTAAATGTGGATGATCCTCCTGTAGAAACAAACCCAAACTGAGCTTGGACTGGGTGCCTTGGGAGGAGGCACTCTCTGTCCAGGCAGGATGTGTCAAGATTGCAGGATTTGTTCTGCAGTGACGTGGATGGTGTTTAATTTCTGTTCCTAAATGCTTTCATGCAGTGTCTGTGGCTAAATCGTTACATTTAACAGTTACTCCTTTTTTTCTTTTTCCTTTTTTTTTTTAAGTAATCCCTTGTATCTCTGGTAATGTGGAAAATGTTGGAAGCTTAATGGCCTTGACTTATCAGGGAAAGCAAGCACTGTGAGATCCGCCACCAAGCTGGAAGAGCTAATCTCTTTTATTACAAAGAAGCAGGAAAAATCAGAGGAAGGCAGAAAGTACACGAGTTGCTTGCCGTGAAACTCTCCCTGGTCATGAGTCAGTGACTGCAATTTAAATTAGAAACACACAGCGTCCCAATGACTTTCACTGTCTTGTACCATTATTGCACTGAGATGTAAGAATAACATTGATATAGAAGGAGATTCGCTTCAGTTTTGATGTTAGGTTTTTCCTTTGGTTTTAAGATTTCATGTGTGAAGCCTGCCGGGATTGTCCTCTTGGGATCTTGGGAATATGCTGAGCCTCCCCCGAGTCCAGGAGAGAGAGAAGTGCTGTGATTGTGCATTTTGCTACTGCAGTGTACTTTTGCGTTGTGTGGTGGTTTGTGGGGCTTTTTTTTGTTGTTGTTGTTTTTTGGTGGGGTTTTTTTTGTGTATTTTTTTTGTTTGGTTTGGTTGTTTGTTTTTTTTTTTTTGTTTTGTTTCCCCCGCCATTGGTTGGACTTGATGATCTTAAAAGGTCCCTTCCAACCTAGGTGATTCTGTGATTCTATGGATGAAGCAGTGGGCTCGGATATGTTTTTTGATATTTATCAGTATTTGCCAGTGAGGTACATTGTAAACGGGATGCATCAGGAAAAAATGATCCCTAATGGGTCAAGTGGGAGTAATAGCTGTTTTCTGCTGTTTATAGAAGTAATTCATTTGCAATTAAATGTCTGTAGTGGTGGGGTTTTTTAGTTTTTTGTTTTGTTTTGTTTTGTTTTTTTTCCTTTCCCCTGTCATATCGTCACTTTGCTACTAGCACAGGGAACCCTGCACTAAACACAAACCCATGCTGTGAAAATCTCTGAAGCCAAGTGGAATCACTCGTTGCACAGCAGTGCTTTCTCTTGTTAGCAGATGATTTTCCTGGCAGAGGGATTGCTCCTGCACCATGAAGGTGCCACGCTTTCCAGCAGAGCCCGTTGGGTGCTGGGTGCTGTAATTTCCACCATCCACCTTCCTCCTTTACTCTCTGATGGACTGCAGCAGACTTTTGAGGAGGGTTTGGGAGGGGGTAAAATGCTGTTTGCGCTGAGTTTTATGCTGAATGAACAATCTCATTAGACTCCCGGCCTGCAAGGAGCTCTGCCTGGCACATCCCCTGCCCACATTTCCAATTCAATAGGGCTCTGCCTGGCTTTGTGGCTGCCAAATGATGTTCTGCGGAGCGGGAGCTGGGATGGCTAAAACTAACTCTGGCATGAGCTGGGGTTCAAGATTAGTTTTCAAGGTGAGGCAGGATTTCTACTAGGAGGTGTTGCTTTAGTGGAATGTGTGTGTTTGTTGATATTAACATGAAAAAGCTCCCGCTTTTGTTATTATGTTGTGCTTTGAAAGTGGGAGAATGAGCGTGCGAAAGAAGAAAGCGTCTTTGCCGCAAATGCGTTTTGAAATTGAGGAGAATTTGCATTGCCTCCATTGGAGGAGACTGTCATTAGCAGTCTCATCTGCAAACAAACAGCAACCTGCTCTTTCTTCCTTTGTGCGTGGCTGACACACCATCATCCCCAGTCAGCCAGCCCAGTTGCTACTGTACTTGGTTTTCTGCTTCATGCTTGACCAATGAGCTGAAATGCTAATGGCTGATTTTGTTTTCGATTAATATAAAACTAGTGTCAGCCAGAATTGTGGTGAGCTCATTCACGAGACGTAGTATCTGGAGAAAATACATAATGGCAAAAGAGCTCAGACAACAGTTTAATTTTTAACGGGCTCGTGTGCTTCCAGATGTATCTGCAAAGCTCAAATCTGTGCTGCTGTGTCACCAGCAAGGGGGAGTGATTTTCACTGCCTATTTGTAGGTCTGTGGAAAAGCCATGCTCACAACATTCCGCTCCTACAGTGTTATCTCCGTGTGCTGGAATAACAGAAAATGAATGAATAAATGGCCATGTCTTTAAGAAAAGGAGATACAGCAGATACACGTTGAGGCTGCTCTTACATCTGTAAATGTGCATAGGATAAAGCCAGGAACCTTATTTTATGGTGACTTGTGCAAATAGTATGCAAAGTACACTTCATAGTGCAATGGAGAAATATAATCTAAAATTTCATCATGGTATTTTAAATTCAACTTTACATTTAAATACCTTAGAGGCTGGCTAACTAAATAATTGTAGATTTCTCAGAAGTCTACAAAACATTTACACAAGCAATTCATGCTTCAGGACGTGGTATATACAGCTCAAATTCACTATCTCAAATCCAGCTTTTCCCCTGGAAGAGAGGTTGCTGCCATAGTAGAACTGGAAGAAGGCTAGAAGAAGATGGATGTAAAGATGTGTACTGGTTCCCACTCAAGGAATATCTAAGTTTGTGTCTAGAGACCTAAACTCACCTGTTACAGGAGCTGCTGTACTGGCTCAGTGCTCCCACTGCTCAGTTGCTGCCCAGATGACCCAGTCCAAAAGTGAACTGGGAAAAGAACATTTTTGAAGCTGGTGCTCTGGGGGGTTCAGTTTGGCAATGGGATTGCAAAGGGAGCAGGTACAGGCACTTGCACAATCATAAGTGATGCAGAGGGGAGGACCCCTAGGGAGTCAGGGAATGCCCATGGGATTATTAAGCAGCAAGTTTAACACCGTACATATTGATGGACTCATTGCCCCGGGTGCTGGAGCTCAGAGCATATCATCAACTAAGAAAAAAAGAAAAAGGTACTTAAATTTGTGGAAGAAAGACCAGTTGGTAGCTGTTATGGTTAGATGCAGCATCTGGGCCAGAAGGTCCCCAAGCAGCTACAGGAGGTGGAGAGGGTGTATGCACCAGGAGAAGGTCCTTCTGCGTTCCCTCTACTGCTTGTCTGCGCCTGCCCTGTCAGGAGGGCTGACCCAGAGCGACTTCAGGATGACCTGGTGTCCTGCTTGTTGTTAAGCACTGCTGTTCTCCTTAAATTAACAGATGTCTGTATTCATTCACCTATTTAAGAACATCCATAACAGCGGAATTTGGCTGCAGGGCATTCAGGTTTATGTCCTGGTAGGAATGACCACATCAATGGTTATCTCCATTTACTCTTAAGTGCCGTGTCAATAATGTTGTAACTGAAGTTTAATGACATAGAATATGACATATTCATCATCAACAATGTACCAGTCCCAGTTAACACTTATTTCTTTGGTTACGAAAAAAACTAAACCAGGTATTGGTTTCCACACTGGATTTTCTTTTAAGTCTTTATTACTGGTGCTGCTCAGAGGCGTTCTGAGCTTAGAGCAGAGCTGGTCTCCTGTCCATCTTTGCAGGGCTACTGCTTTTTGAGTGGGTTTCCACTATGAAACTATTGCAAAAGTGAACTTTTTTTTTTTTTCAGCAGTTGTGTAATGTGTATGAAGTTGGTGGCTTTGCCAAATGTCCCAGGTCTTTAGCTTGCTCATGCAAATTTTCACAGGAAGCAAATGCAGAAGGTGGGGAGTTTTGTTTAAGATTGCTCGGACTTAACGTTTACAAATGATCCTCTGCCGGGCTAAATCAAGTCCAGTTAACATTAGATGGGTTGCACAAATAGACCAGAAAGGCTACTGACAAATTATTTATCAACTTTAAATATCAACTGTTGCCAGACACATTGCTCAGTTTCATATTTTTTTTTTAAAAATCAAGCTCTTGTTGACTTGAAAGGAGCCATCCAAGGGAGCATGCTGGAAGGTGTAAGCCAAAAAAAGGAATAAAAAGCATCCAGGTAATCTAGTTTGTATGAATGATGTTGGTGAAATGACAATAGGGAATTTATTTATTTATTTACTTATGGGGAAACCTGAAGACTTCACATTCTTTGGCAGCAAGAGCCTCTAGATGCTGGGAAGAAAGCTCACGTTGGCAAACGTCAGCAGACAGCTACCGACACTCAGATCATTTGTACTGATTAGAAACCACTTTCCGTAGTTTTCAGACATGATGTGTGCAAAAGACCTGCAAGGCTGGAAGAAATATGGTCCTTGTACCCTGTGATTTAGTAGTACAGCGCTTCAGCTACTAGACGTAATGAAACAAATCAAATCAAACCTGTCAGGTGCTGGGCCATTATAAGGGCAGAGTGATGACCAAGAGAAATCATTAACCATTTATAGCTCGCTTTTAGATGGTGTGAGAGCACAGGGTGCAGTTTACAGAGACTTAAGGGTGTGTGTGTGTGTGTGTTGCATTTTAGGATTATTTTGGGAAGGGCTGGGAATAGATAGGGAATATTTACAAGAAATGGATGGCTGGTGCCAGCTCCTTTATCCCCGGGGTCGGGGAGATGCTCGTATGCCTTTTCAGTTTCCGCTCAGCCTGGGGTGGATCTGGGAGAGAAATGGCATAAATTGAGTTTCCACCCAACAGCACAAACATCAAACTGAGACTTCGGTCACAGGCAACTGAGAGCAGAGCGCTGGCTTGGGGACAGGCACCAGCCATGGCCCCGCGGTGTCTGGGGACATGCCCTGCCCCGCCGAGGGCTGGCTTCACTTCCAGAGACCCAGTATCAAACATGCTGGGCTCCCCAGATCCCTGTTTATTTCTTAAAAACCTTATCCAGGGGAAATTAATTCTAATACTTACACTGTTTATTGAGTTGAATGTTTTACTGCTGCTTGTGCGGCAGTAAAACATTTCCCAGCTTGTGTATGTATTTCTTTATTATTTGTAATATTCTATCACAATTTTAGAGGCTTTGTTGCGGTTTAAGGAACTGAAAGACTGATGGATTACAAAATTGGGAAGACATAATAGTTGCAGTCATATTTGAAGACCGTAAATTTTGGGAAATAATGTTGAAGTTGTTTTCCTGTCCTGAAAACTTTTACTTTACATGTGCTGTCCAATAATGTTCATAAAATCCTTGGCAAGATAAATAATAGATAGACTTCTCTCACTGAACCTCCTGGGAGTGGAATTGCGTCTGAAAAAAATTAAAAATGTTAAAAAAAATTTTCATTACTATGTGCTAGAGGTATATTTGGAGATATTTTGTCATGGAAGGAAGAACATCGTACTGATTTGGATGATTATTTTAATTACCTCCAGCATATGCATCGTGGGCTGCTTTTCTGGGAACTGACAACATCCAAAAATAGGTGATTGGGATAGAGTCAAGTGAAGGTTATCTTCTCCCTGGTACTAACAGGCGGATGTCAAAAAGCTTTTAGGGGAAAAATGATGCGTAACATTGACACCTGAAGTAAAACAATGGGTCCTTATGAATATTCCTTCTCACCTTTTCCAAACACTTGAGTGACTCTGCATGTGGGGTTTTTTTTCCAAAAAAAAAAAAAAAAAGAGCTATAGCTGCATAAATACTGTCATAGTAGCACTGCATTTAAGGCTTCACTAGCATAAATCTCAATTTTTCTTAGCTAATTAGTGAAGTAGGGAGGTATTGCTACTCATGGCATTGAAAAGCACAGAGGTAATTAATCCCATGTGCTCCTCAGGGCTTAGGCTGTGTCCCAGGAGACCATCACCGCTCTTCTGGGAGCTTCTGGTGTCCCATTTGGCCCACATGGAACACATTTCCTCACCTGGTGTGGTTTTTGTCAGCGTTTGGCTGGAAGGCTCTGTGGTAGAGGGGAGAAATGGGCATGGAGGCTCACTAAGGTGGAAATGAATGCTTTCTTAGTAGAAGTCCTTTCCATTGCAGGTGTCACCTGCAGTGTCTCTTGAACCAGGGCACCCAGTGGGCATGGAAACAGGCAGATTGAGAGTGGAGGGCAGCAGGGATGCTCAATTTGCTTAGAACCCGAGGTCACTCACCTATGATCTTTGATCGAGTCTCACCTTCTCTGGCTTTCACGCAACCAGCCTCACCCAAGAGGCCTTCAAAGGTGGTAGGGCTTCAGGCAGGTCCCCTTCAGAGGGGTTTGTGAGTGGGAGCCACCTCCCCAGCCGACAGGTTGGGCTGTGAGCTGTGCAGGGGTGGAGATGGAGGCAGAGGTCCTGGAGTATTGATGTCCACCAAGCCAAATCCTGACCGTGCCATCTGGGGCTCACCAGGACCTGGGCAGGCCAGTGTGAGAATATCAGCTGGGGGTAAAAACCTTTCATCAGCCTCAACTGCTGATATTATGGAGTGGGGGGCGTTTTGACTGTGGGTAGGATTTTTATTTGTCTTCAGTGAATGTAATCAAGAAAGAGTGAGAGCACTTAATCAAGCTCCTGTGCTGTGTATTCACTTAACTTGCAACATATGGTATAATTAAATAGCCAAATTTTTATTTCTCATACCAGGAAGCAATTTTTTTCTGGAGTTTTGTTCTGTTACTCTGTAACTGGGGCCACCCCGAAGGCTGTAATTTCTAATTACCAGTGGCTTTTATTTAACAATCTTGTAATGTATATGTCACTGAGAAATTAAATCTGATTCTAGCTAATGAAAAGGTCAGCTCAGAAATGTACCAATATTAAACTGTGGGAATGTGGTACTTTCATGAATATTTGTGTTGTACAGGACCAAATCATACATATTTTAAGAGGGAACCAAACAGCTGAGATTGATGCCATATTTAGTAGTGCAATATAATTTCTCTTGGAAGCAGTAGACCAGTAATCTGGGAATTTTGGCTATCATCCTGCTACTATTTATGAGCAATTTTAATGTAGTAATTATATGTAGGGAAAATTGTTCACTAGGTTTATGAGATAAATGGAAATTTAATTTCTTTTTTTCTTGTTTAGTTGTCCAGTATTTTTACTACACACTTCTGGAGGCAATGGTATACAATAAAAGGATCTGGAACTGCATTTCTCCTTAGAAATACTGATATTTTGAAAGATTTGCTCACTGTAAGTTAAAGGCAGCTCATTAAACAAACAAATGAGCTGTCCTTGGAGCAATCAGTATTTACTATTAGCTGAACAGCACAGTAAATAATGAATTGCAGGTAAGGAACTACAGATAAGTATTTGTAGTGAATTCAAATTACTGGACTTAAGCCTGAGGCGGAGAAAAGAGAATGTAAAGATAGAAATGGAGCAAGGAGGGGGGACAAAGAGAAAGGAAGAGGAGGTTTCATTTGTGGGCACATAAATGTTGGCTCATTCCGTTGGGGAAAGGTTTTCTTTGCTAATCTTTGGCCATCCTCCCTGCTGTGAGGGGTGCTGCCCCCAAGTCCTGGGGAGAACGAAGAAGAATATTGTCTGGATTCCTGGGGGGGAAAAAAAAAAAACCAAAAAAAAAACAAGGAAAAAGCAAACTGTGAGGGCCTGATGTTTTTACCAAGGTCAAGATTTTGCAAGTTGCTCTCTGACGCTTACAAACCCCAGGTGAAGGTTGTGCTTTGGCACTGGTGAGACCGAAACCTGCCCGCAGCCGCTGAGTGCTTGCGCAGCTCCCTCATTTATTTCTTCCAAATTACCTCGGCGGTTGGATTGTTTGTTTGCTGGAAACTCTGGCACGAGATGAGAAATTTTGGGTTTGGGAGCGTAATCATGGCAGGAGGGAGAGATGACGCTGCCTGAAGTTTGGGTGCCCATCTGTGTTCAAGGAGGGGATGTCTGGAAGGTGCCAAATATTGTTGCTTTAGGATGGGGCTTGGGGTTGTTTAGGTGCTGGAGATGATTGGGAAAGGTGGGTGATTTAATCAGGGGCTCTGCAGTTTCCAGCCAAGCTGTGTGTGGGCTTCGGGCTTGGTAGGACAGCCAAGAGCGTGACAGGCATACAAAACACCTAATGCTTGGGCAGCCCCGTCTATACATCGCCTTAAATAAGGTTAATCGCCTGACGCAGGTCTCCTTGCGGGGAGGACGGGTGTTTCGACCTGTCTGTCTGCTGAGGACTGTCACTGTCCAGAATAAGGCACGGAGGTGTGACCGGTGGAGTGGGAGATGTTCATTAAGTGTTTGCCTTCCGTAATAACTGCTGTCACAACCAGCACAGCTGGGATAACGCCTCTGCTACTCCATTAAGGGTAATTTATATAGCATAAGAGCAGGAGGCTTACCTTGCTGGGTAGTTACTGCTGGGTAAATACCTCCACAAAGATGCTGTTGCTTAATTCATGTCACCCCAGGTCTCTGCCTCATGGAAACAGCCCCAGATGTGGATGGTGGAGGTGAAATGCAGCTGCAGGGAGGTTTCTGAGTAGCTTTTGGAAGTGTCCGATTGCTGCACACAAGTCCAACACCATCGATCCTCCCCCAGTGCTTGGTGCTTCCAAATGCTGGTGCTGTCGGCCCCCTGCATTAGTATTCATCACAGAGAAAAAGAGCGAGGTGCTAGACAGAGCCACTAATTACAGCAGCCTGCAGAGGCAAGTGTGTGCCGTACCACATGATAAAGGGTATCCTTCTTATTTCATACGTTTCTGCTTTGCTCTATGCCACTTTATTAAAAAAGTGAAAAAAAGAAAGCATGAGCTAATGGGTTTGGTTAAGGAATCAAGCTCTTTTCCTGTGGTTTTTATTCTTGAATATGAATCTATACAATGCTTTGTAACGTTTGTATAAAAAGAAACTTCCTGCTTTTCACTCTGCAACCTTAGCAAGCTGCTCCTTACCTGTAATCAGCTCCCCTTCCTCTGGTTGGCATCCCGACACGGCTCGCTCTGCTCCCCAGAGCTGTCAGCAGCTGCAGTGGAGAAGGTGGACCATCTGCAAGCAGCAACCCTGGTCAGCTTTGTATCAGCCTAAATTGCCATTGCGTGGCCAGGGAGTTTAGTGGTAGAGCATCTGTTTTGTTGTCGATGACACAGATAGATCTGGAACTGAGTGTCTGAGGCAGGGCAGGATAGCCCAGTCCCGGTGGGACAGACCTTGTGTGGCCATCAGGTGGCTGCTGGCTGGGGCTGTTGTGTGGTTGTGGGTTGTGTGTACCCCTCCACGCTGTGACACAGCCCAAATTTTATTGAGTTGAGGCTTGGAAAGGTCTGTTGCTCACAAGGCAGAGTTAGGAGAAGTCAAACTGAGGGATATATTGGCTGCCACAAAACAGAATTTATTGATGTTGCCTGATTTGTACCCAGATGCAACCTGGGGATGGCAGCTCATCCAGTGGGTCCTTGTCCCCACATCCCCTCTGGTGCCCTTCTGCTCTGTCCCCCTCTGTGGAGCGAGGCACTAAGCAGATTATCCAGTTTCTTCCATCAGCGAACACTCGATGCCTAAGATACTTAGAAGACATCTGCTTTTTAGCCTCATTTCTAAATAGATGAGGCTTATGTGATTATAGTGTCTGCCTCTTGTCCCCTTGTTGGCCAATTTCAATCTTCACCCAGGGGTTTTGGTCTCAAAGATGTGAACTTCCAGGAAGTTTTTCGTGAACTGGTGCTGGAGTGAGCAGAATTTATCCTGTTAACGCCTCTGGAGAAAGTGTCACAGCACAACCTGTTGCTCATCTCCAAGAGCTGATAGGAGAGGGAATGTGCTGGGAGGGGAAGTCTCTGCTTTGTGCCTGTGTTTTGTAAGTTTTAGCAAAGCAAACATCAGGAGCAAACCATCATGGACTTGCTACATAGCTCAGTGCTGTCTCTGTTCCAGCTGCAGCCAGCTGTGCTGGACCAGGGCGAGAATCCCCAGCATCCTGCCGGCCCCCAACATGCCAACTGCTCTCGCTGACCCTGGGATTGCTTTTCTGATCCGTGGATTAACCGGGTCATATGTGCAAAGATACGGGAGCTGTGTGGAAGCCAGGCTTAGTCTAGAAATACATTGCCAGGGTCGTACAGCTCTGTTTGTGAGCTCAGCACTGGCTGTACCCTGTGGGGCTGGGCTGCCCGTGAGTTGATTCTTACCTTCAGCATAATAGCCTTACCTTGAAAATTGCTCTTGCAAATTACCTTGATAACTGAGGTCTAAATTCTCTTGAGACTGATGTAAGTGCTATGTGTTAGGAGAAGTACAGGTACAAAATGTGGAATCACAGAATGGTTCGAGTTGGAAGGGACCTTAAAGATCATCCCGTTCCAAGGCCCCTGCCCTGGACAGGGACACCTCCCACCACACCAGGTTGCTCCAAGCCCCATCCAGCCTGGCCTTGAACCCCTCCAGGGATGGGGCAGCCCCAGCTTCTCTGGGCAACCTGTTCCAGTGCCTTACCACTCTCACAGGAAAGAATTTCTTCCTGATACTTAATCTAAATATTTTCTCTTCCAGTTTGAAACAATTCCTCCTTGTCCTATAGCTCCCCTCTCTCATCAAGAGTCCCTCCCTAGCTTTTCTATATCCCTTTGAGGGACTGGAAGGGGTTTTAAGGTCTCCTCCAGGCTGAACATAACGTATCTTATACAGGTTAACTTTTCACGGAGGTATTGTGAATGATGCTGACGACTGAACACCCACGTTTGTAGAATTTTCTCTCCTTTACTCCTCTGTGAATTACACTTAAATGCTCATTAGAGCTGAGCTTGTCTCCTTTTGGCAGCTGTCTGACATTTTTGCCTTGTAATGCAGAACCTGAGGATATGTAATGGATTGGGTAAAACCTACGAGTGCTAGTTCTGGGGTTATGGAGGGAGAGCAAAGATTTCATGTTCTGGTCCTTGTTAATGAACTAAACTAGATTTAGCCCCTTTTTAAGCATAAATGAAAGATAAAAGACATAAGAGATTTATGAACAAGGTCATTAGTGTACCAAATTTCTCTCATTAGATCTGTTACATTTCTTTCCAACTTGCACAAGTCTCATTAGAAGAATTTATGAACTGGAATAAATACAAAGATACTGGTTTTTTTAAACCATCCTTACTCTTAATTGCAAAACAACAAAAAAACCCCAAACATTATGCTTCTGTGCTCTTATGGATTTGTACTTTTGTGCGTGTATTTTTTTTGTTAGAAACTGAATAGAGGACCTTCCCGAAGCCAGGGGGTGGGGAGAGAGGAGAGGAAATGGTACCACTTTAGTGCGATTTGCAATTTAGCTGCAAATCCTGAAGCATTGCTTTAATTTACTAACCTCGTTAGAACCAGAGTTCATATTGCAAGATAATGCGGCTGTTTCTTTTCCCCACTAGACTTTCAATTTCGCATCCTTACATCTGATTTGAAGTGACAGTGAGAGGAAGCATAAGGTATCTCTCATTCTGTTTGGACTCCTTGTTTACAGAAGAGTGATGGAGACGCTATTAAGCACAAAAGGGATCACCATATGCCTGTTTTTCTTTGTATTGAGTTTGACAGCAGCTATTGAAATACCATTATCAGGTGAGTTGTAGCTATTTACTGAACACTTTGCTGGTTTGTTTTCGTATCTGTTTTTTTTTTTTTTTCCTTTAAGTCTTTCCCTGAAGAAGAAAATCTTAAATCCTGCTTTTCGGTTGTTCCATTTTGAATTTAATTCTGCCAGAACATGGCCTTTGGGAAATTCAGGTGTAATAAGAAAGCAATCTACTTTGTTTGGAACTGTTTAAATGTAGCAGTAAACTTGTCGGATAACATATATCAGGTGTTGGTGATCCAGCACATCACTTCACTCAGAGGCTTTGGTTTTGTCCTTCACATAAATTCCTCCTTTTAGCTCTGAATCTCCCTGAAGCTTGTTTGATGTACATATGCCTTTACTTACTTGTCTTGCAACCTGCCGTTTCAGTCTGGAAAAGGAGCAGGTGTATGTCTTAGGGTGTACATTAGTCCCCAGAGAAGTATTTCCTACGCCTCACATACCGCCCTGGGGAGCATCTCCTTTGTCCCTCCCTGCCTGTGATGCATTCAAACTGCCTGTTTTACACGGTTGATGTGGTCTTGGGACACATGTAAAATATGGGATGAGGCTCATAAGGGACAATCCAATGAAAACCAATGGACCCCACTGCCTGGAGTCCAGCCCAGACCTCCCAAGCTTTGCATTTTTTCAAACAGAAATGGACCAGAAGGATTACAAACTGTAGGGGTTTTTTATTTGCGGGGGGCAGAAAGAAACAACAAAGTAAAACTCAACAATACTGGGTTTTGAATGAATTATGGTGCAGATAAATGATTAAATAGATAGATAGATGAATGAAAAAGAAAGGAAAAAGGCTCTTCACAGGGTTTTAGGTGCTGTAGGACAGAGCAGGATATGGGCCAGTTCCAGGGCATAGCGTGGACATGTCATGAACTGTTAGCACCCTGCAGCCCTGGCTGCGAAGGAGGTGGCAATCAAGCAGGTTTACAGGATATTTCTCTCATGCTATCCAAACTTGTTTAACAGCATTTGAAAGTAGAAGTTTTTTTGGAGGAAGGTAGTGCAGTGACTCCTTGTGTTTCTATAAAGCAAAAGCAGAGCTGTGGCTGTAAAGGACAGGACAAATTTTCTGGGCATCCAATGCTTTTACATACCTACACGGGGGAGCAATCTAGCCCTTAATTTGCTTTAATGAAGCATTTTATATTTTAATAAAAAGGAATTATGTGTGATCGGTGAAGCTGGTGGGTTTGGAAGGGTTTGGCCTTGAGACCACACGGTATGGCAAGACACCACGTTTCGCTCCAGCTTTCAGCTTTCTGGACTTAAAAGAGAATCGAAAGAGGATGTTAATTCTCTTCCTGG
Source organism: Thinocorus orbignyianus (assembly GCA_013400375.1). Lineage (NCBI taxonomy): Eukaryota > Metazoa > Chordata > Aves > Ciconiiformes > Thinocoridae > Thinocorus > Thinocorus orbignyianus. The sequence goes on along the minus strand of VXBW01005443.1, from coordinate 298,586 downwards.
CTGTTTGTAACAATGGGATGATCCTGTTATCCCCAGCTCCACTGCAGGGAGCATCCTCCCTCACGCGGCTCTGGTACACAGACGTTCACAACACTTTAATATCCTTAAAAAAAATTAAAAAAATGGTTAGTGAAACATGTGTGACTGGTAACAACTCTTCCCATGCTCTACCCTGCAGGGGGTATTAAGCCATCCTTGCAGTCCATGGATTTCCTGGCAATTTTATCCAGGAGAGAGGTGGCAGTTTGCTACTTCACGTTATGTGTCTCTCTGTCTGGATTAATAAGCCAGTTATCAAACTACATTGGTGAATAAATTGATTCAGTCCACGCACCAATGCTTTGGCTGGAGCTTTAGCATGGCCCCAGCTCTCCCCTGCCTATGATGGGTTGGTCACACATGGAGGCTTGTGTTAGTGATGCCCCTGAGTGACTGGTGAACATGGTGCTGTCAAGCCTTCCTCTGGCTGCTGAGGCCATGGTGGTCTTCAGCTTTAGGAGCGGAGAATATTGTCAGTGTCAGGAAGATGATGACAACAATCTTTTTTTTATTTAAGGCAAGCCTCACCTTTTTTAGGAGTAAGGCACCCCTGATGTTGTCCCTTTTGAAGAAAGAACCCGAGTGGTTCGGTTCCGCTTGAATGGAGTTTTAACCCAATGCCTCTTTGTGTTCAGTTGCGCAGCTTCCAACAATCACGGAGCAATCTCGCACCCAGGTTGCCTACCCTTTTGACGAGGACTTTACCATTAAATGTGAAGCCCGAGGAAACCCACAGCCTACGTGAGTACTGCTTTCCCCTGGAGAAACAGGCAGAAATTGAGTTTGCTTTTACCTTTTGCCAAACATTCTCCTATTTTTTGAGGAGAGGAGGAAGGGCTGAGGCATAGTAACCCCTCAAGATTGCAAAGCGAGTTTAAGGTTTGGGTTTCCACTTAGGCCATTCACCTTTTGTTACTCAATCACTTCTACTCCCTCTGAAGAGATATCAACATGCCTTTTTGTTGTGGGGAGATGTTCCTTTTCTGTAGCACATGCTGAGTTCAATCCATGATTTAAAAGAGCTTGTCTGGGCCGTGCAGCAAAAGATAGGAGGTGTGTAATGGTAATCAAAAGGTCCCAGCTGTTCTTCTGTCTTTTCCACAGCAACCCTAAAAACACTGAGCACATTAAACCATGCATTCCGAGATCACATTTGCATGTTATCAGATACCTTGTCTGTACCTGACATCATTGTTGCTCTGGTGATGTTACAAATATGCACATATGGAGTTATTTAAATAAATATTCAAAGATAAGCTTTATGTATTTTACACCAGTGTAAAAAAGAAAAAGATTTGTAATGGAAATACAATTAACAAAAATGTAAGAATAGCATAGTAAATACCCCTCGTGAGACTTTCACCACTGGATGGTGTATGGGCTAAATTAATAGCTTGTTTGCACCTTATTTTTATTCTTTACTCCTTCCTTTCCTTTTTCTCTACAACACAATTTAAACTTGCCTTTAAAAGGCAGTGGTTTTATTTATGACAAGATGGTTTGATCATTTTTAACTGAGTTTTGAATGGAGATTTGTAGTGTGATAGTAAAAAAAAAATCCTTTTTTTTTCGCTGTTTGTCAGCAGATAAATGAAAAGTTTTCTGGTATACATGTGTATGTGATGGTGCTGGTTAGGCAATAGGAACCCATATTCCCCCTTTGACAGTTGCAAACAGTTTCACCAGTGCTAGTGAAGTGCTACAACATACATTTCTGTTGATGTTAATTTATTCTCTTAAAACATCACAAATTTCCAGTTTCAAGACAACTGACACTTCCAGATACATAAACTATGACCAATACTTCAGTGCTCATCAAAATCACACCCCATTAGCATCAAAAATAGAAGTGAAGTCAAGAAATTCCGTTGAGTGATCTCCTGGGTTTCTCCTGCATTCAACCATGGTGTCTCCTGTAGATGGTGTGATCATCTCCTATCGATCCTTGCCCTTCAAAAGTACCAGCTCTCCTACAGACACGGCTTTTTCACAAAGCTCTGGTTCCTTTCATTGTGTGGCTCTGGTTTTCGCAGATGGTCTTTCTCAATTTTTTGTCCTTGCCTTAAGCTTAGTACTCTTATTTCATGTCACAGTTGATTATCCAAAAATGAAGTGCCCAACAGGAGAGACATGCCCAACAGCTAATGAGTTATAGTGCACAGTGGTCATTTTACCATCCAACTCTCCTCGTATTTCAAGTTTTTCTTTTCAGTTTAGTTATGCATTGTTGGACCCATATTTACCACTGGGTCTGTAGCATAGTGCTCTCTGTTCCGTGACCTGTCCTTTGTAACACTTGTATTATTTTCCAGCTTCAACTGGACTAAAGATGGAAAACCTTTTGATTTATTATCTGACCCGAGGATAGTTACATCTAACAACTCTGGAACATTTGTTATTCAGAACCGTGGAATCATCACCAATTTTCAAGGGAAATATCGTTGCTATGCATCCAATGTGCTGGGAACTGCCATGTCAGAAGAAATTGAGCTAATTGTTCCAAGTAAGGGCTTTTACTTTGATTTTGATTTGGTTTTTAAGGTGAAGACTGTCTTTTCTCAAATGAAATGGGAAAGAACTAAGTTACTAAGGAGGTAGATGGTAAAACATGCACCGTCTGTTACTCGGTGAATATTGGAAGGGAAAACTCTATGTTCTCATTGGAATTGTTTCATTTCATTCCTGCTTTTGAGGACAGAAATAAGACCTGAATGCTGGACTTCAGACAGTAGCCCTGGACTATCAAGTCCTTAGAGGTTTCCAAGTGCTGATACTGACATTCTTTACCAACTTTAAGACAAACACAGCTGGGTAAATAATGTATACATTTTCCCAGATATATTAATTTGGAAAATGTTTATTGTTCACTCTTTCTTTCTGGGTGTTATCTGCCCCACTTTGCCTCTAGAGAATAGGGTAGTGGGTAAATTAGTATAAACTTTTTAATAGCCATCTAGGGAGAGCTGAATGTTCAATGACAGAAAATTAGTATTTGCTTTGACTTGACTGTTTAATGCCTTTATAAAGGACTTGCTTTGCCTTTGCCATAAAACCCATAAGAATTATTTTCTGATTTGTATTTGCTTAGAGTCACTCTTTGCTCTTGTGATGCTTACTTTTCTAATGTTTTTCTCTTTCTGTAAAGAAGCAAGCATAAATATTGATGAAAGTAGTAGTCTGGCAAATTCTCTACCTAATGTGGACAAAGACAATTTGTTTGTGAGCTGATACCAGCACATCATGAAAATACAGAAATTAAAATATTTGGAGAGATAAATCAAATAGCAGGAAAAATGGCAGAGTAGCTGTCCTAACTGCACTGTATTGAAAGGTATTAGCTATTCATGAAGCTAGAAATAATGTCCTAGATCATGAAATAGTTTTAGAAATATATTAAAAATTAAAAATGAGTGGGCAATAAAGGAACAGCAAGAAATTGTCAGAGAAAACAAAATTGGTTTGAGTTAAACCACTTTGGGGGAGCATTGGAAAAGTCACCTTGTGATCTCGGGAAACTCCTGAGCTAGAGTGATTAGTTCTCTCTAATACTAGATAAATTTATTTGATAAGGAATTAAGAATCATGTGATGCTTTCACTTTCCAAACATTCATTGGAAAGCAAATGCTGTTAGAAGTCATAAGACTGTCATATTTCAGCTTGGCAGCTGTGACTGAGTGCCCAGGAGTTGGGAGGGCAGCAGAGTCTCCAACTCAGAGCAAGGAATGTGAAATCAGAAGCTGAGGGAAGGATGGGAGAAACAAAAGATTTAGTACTGCAGAATAGCAACTGATGCAAATGTTTGAAAGCTGAAGAGGAAGCAAATCAACCATGAGTTCATTAGTCTCATGTCAGTAGCATTCAAGGTTTGCTTCACAGGTAGGACAGGGCAGCTGGTGTAAACTGGAGTTTCAGAGAGGAACAGGAGAGTGATGCAGTTATTCAGAGCTTTAGATGGAACATAATTATTCACTTTGGAGTCTGACCAGGGCAGTGGGGTTAATATGACTTCTCTTAAACAAAGTGTCTCAGACTCATTAATTTTCAGAGTGCAAGACCTGTGTCATATTTCCGTGAAGGTGTATCACCTCCATGGGCAGAATGTTTGGATACTCCATTGATACTGAACTGCAAAAGAGGCTTAAAATGGAAAACAAGAACAAGTTGATGTCTGTGTCTGGGATTATTGAGTATATACTCAGAGCAGATAATTTTTCCTTTTAGTGAAGAATTGTCTATACTAGCATGAACAGATATTAAGTATACTGGGAGTAGCTAGCAACAAATTAAGCAAGGAGTTCCAAACATGGTTGTTACTAAGTATGAGAGGAATTTTAGTGCTAATACATGCAAAGTCCTAAATCCAGAAAAAAATGAATGTTGCAGATGATATATTAGAGGGATTTAGCCAACTCCCACACCTTTTAAGGCTCACTTGCTTTTATTCATGCTCTTCTGTCATAAATTCTTTCATTTAACAGCGCAATGTAGATGCTGCAAATTAAATCGGGATTCTGAGAGACACCTTTGGTTTTCTAAAGTGCTGGATAGTCTACAACTGTGCTCGAGTGAAAGAGAGCTGCTGGTGCACAGATCCGCTGTAAATTAGGCAATCACTGACACAGAAGAGTTTGGGATAAATTACCTCTATTCACCCTCAAGTTTTGAAGCAGAGACTGGTACATGTGAGATCACTACATGCATTCATGATAATGATGCAGAGGTGGCAGTGCTTTGCCAGCTGTATTCAACTAAAATGTAAGCTACTTGGCAAGTCACTATGCCAATGAAGGGAAGAAAAACCCGGCAAGTCAGACTGGGCCAGTCCTTTTCATAAATTACATTCACACTGCAGAAGGAGAGTACTGGGGCTGTAAGGAAAGTAAAGTCGCTCCTGGAAAGGGGAACAAAAGGCTGTTTACTCACAGTAGTCGTTCCAGGAAAGCAATAGAAGTGTCAGGAGAAACGATCGTTAAATCTCACCTACACAATGAGAATACCCCACCTCCCCTGTGTATGCTGACATTAAGGAGGGTGGGGAAGAATGGGGTCTGAGGATCTCTTTACGTTTGCATCATTTATGAAGTCCAGGTTGTTACAAGATACATGCAGCATGGAAATGAATTTAAATGGTGAGAACACAGACCTCAGCTACCCTCCTTCCCTATTTAGGGAATCTGTTGCTTGAATTACCAAGCAGGCCCAATGCCAGAGGAAGGAGAAGTAGTACAGTTTAAACTTCTTTAATTAACTGTAGTGTAAAAGACTCTTCATGGTAGACTGCATTGAGATTTATGCTCAGTATTTCTCAAACTGCTGCTCCGAAAGACTAAAGATCTGAGGGTGGAAACGTCGCCTACACATAAAATTGTCCAGTGGCAGGCTGTGCTATGCCAGTCCTAGAATTCCCAAAGAAAGCAAAATTTGTGTTAGTATTGGAAAAAAAACACAGGTGTGAATATTGTGAAATCATTAAAAGATACTGAGCTGATACTAAACTAGGAGGTCTCAATAATCTGCTTTTTGAAGGCATTCAGTGTAGCCTTTATGGAAGAGAAAAAGAAGAAGGTAACTCACCGAGACTTTGTAGGTGCTGAGAATAAAATTTAAGTCTCTTGACTCCTAAATTGGTGTCCTAGACTTTTTGATGACTTGTCTGATTATCTATATCATTGAGATCGCTCTGATTGTTGCCAGTGACCGTTGTTTTGGAAAAGGTGATAGAAATTTACACAGAGAAAAGACCATCACTGATCCCACCATAAAAGCTTCTTTGAGAGTTAGAGGACTGACAGCCACAGTCTTCCTGAGAGATAGACTTTCCTAACTTTTTCAATTTAATGCAGCAATTAAAAAAATCCATAAATAAGCAGGCTCATCATATCTCATAAACAGTTCAATGGCTGCGATGAAAATTAGAGATTTAAGTACTGCTAATGCTACATGGATGAGAATATCAATTGATGCAGTGAGATGAGCAGTGGAAGCTGCCCAAGCTGTGTTCAGTATAACCCCTGGGATTGGTGACTGTAAATCACGTTTCAGATTCTTTGATGTCTTGGGCTGTTGGGTGCATAAGATATAGATCTGTATAACGAATCAGTCAGCTACTAATTAAAGTGTCTGAGGAGCTGGGAATTTCGAGGATATAACATTTTCTTGAGTACTTCAACTTTCCGTCTCTCTTACACTCTTTAAGGATTTATTTGCACTGAAGAATTCAAGAAAATCCGTGATAAGCCGGGCTAAGCATCCATCCAGACCAGGACACATCTCCAACAGCCTCCACAGAGAAGGTTATAAAAACAGACCTGGTGTATAGGGATGTTTTCCTACAATAGTTTTGCTATATATTTGCTAATTGCTGACTTACCGTAATGAGTTGACTCCCATTTTACACCAGATACTGGTGGAAACCCAGCACAGGGGTTTGAAGGACTTCTACAGTTACCTGGAGAATCCCTTTGCCTTCAGTTCAATTTCTCAACACCTTACCCAGAAACATGTAAAATGTCAAATCGCATAGGCTCCATTCTCATATGAAGGGTCATAAATTGCTGAAATTGACACAATTATAGTTGTGTGGAGTCACTGTAGTCAGCAATAGGACAAAAACTAAGCTGTAGGACAAAGCGTGCTTGTAGGTACCTGAGGAAATCTGAAACAATCCTGCTGGGGACTGGAGTACCCCAATTCTGGTTGCTGTATTTTGGCATCTATGCTGAACTCAATTTTAGATTCTATATTGCACTGTATTTGCTTTAAGTTGAGAGAGTGCATTTTCTGAACAGATAAGCAGGGAGAGGGAGTGACCCAGCCTCTATTCTGAAATTTCTCTCTCTGCCAACCTAATTTGCCAGTGGTATTTCAGCCTAATCTCGAGTACAATTTGGTCGTTAAACTTTGAGTCACCCCAGGGATTAAACAGAGCCTGGCTCCTTGCACAAATGACTCGACACACCGATAATCTTCCGTTTCCATGGTTTGCACACTGTCAGAGCGCTGTAATTCTGGGTTTTTTTTTGAGCAATGTACTGTGCAGCCTTGTCAAGAAATAATATTTGGGCAGCAAAGCCTTTCCCAAGACTGTTTTGAGAGCTTTATATGCCACGATAAGCTTTTAGAAGATGTCTCCATAACAGGAGGCAGGTGTGCAGTTTTTCATCTTCCCCTATGGCTGTTTCATACGTGCCACTTGATGGCTTGCGTCGTGAGAGCCATCCTGCTGGCGCTTCAGCCAGCCTTTTCTCACAGTCATTAAATAATGTTTTTCTCCCCTGTGTTACGGATATGTGAGAGGTAGCACTTGGAGCTACGCTGGATTCTCTGTCCCCTCTCATTACATCTGTGTACGGGGAATTGCATGAAAGATCGACACGACAGTTTTAATGGTATCGCTGCAAAGAGATCAATTGGTTGTAAATTTTACAGTGTCCATGTGCTGCATTGATAACTCCGTACAGTATTAAAGGCTTTCATGACACAATTAATCTCGTATGATACTTCTGAGCTTAATTCAGCTGTGATAGTTTCTGTGATCAGCCACAAATCAGTAGTGATTGACTCTGGAATATCTACTAATTAAAACAGAGGAACACTGAAAAAAAAAAAAAAAGAAAATATTGCCCACATATACGTGCTGAAGACAAATGTGCAAGAGCCAAAGTCTAGTGTGATATTAGCTCCTTAGTTTTAATAAATCTCCTCATGCAGCATTCAGAGCCAGTTATTTTTCTAGTCTTTGAGACCGATGAGACCCCAGCAAGAAAATAAGCTTGTCAGAAGGTTTGGCTGAGGAATTTATCATGAAAGTTGAATTTTCCTCTCTTGCTTATCTTCAGGGCTTCAAAACATTTGAAGTTATGCATTGAGAGGAAAATGAAAGTTTTCCATGTTTTTCACAATGTGAACAAAGTGGAACAAAACTGCGTGGAGGAACCCAGAAACCCTGACTGCCTGTAGCTCAAACACTTGTTAGAGAGGGAGGACACTGGGGTTCAGTTGCTGCTTCCCCCACTGGGGACCCAAGGCGATGTCTGGGCCATGCAGTGGAGATAAATGCCTGTGCTGCCAGCTAATGACACCAAGACCATGATTTTTCACTGTCGCCTGGTGGGACTGACAATATATTATTTTTTGTATAATTCTGTAATTACTGGCTACAGAAACTGACTGAGACTGAGAAGACCAGTTGTTATGGCACTCACCTGGGATATCGGAGACCCAGATTTAGTTGTGCCAAATGAGGCAGAAAATGGGTTTGAACAAGCGTTTCCGATGTCCTAGATGAGTAATTTCACTATTAGTCTACTGGCTGGTCCTTTAGGTTTAGTCAGAAATCTCTAATCCTTCACCTGATCCAGCTTTCTTAGAATTTTGTTGAGAGTGATGTGCTTTTGGGAATAAGTAAGCTTTAGATCAACAAATTGGATTTTTCCTACTGGGAAGTGTTCTGCCTCTCCAGCAGTCAGCAGGTATATTTTTCAGGGCGTGAAGACTATAGGTTATTGAATGTACTGGATTTGAATATATAGTTCGCTTTGTTATCCGAAATTTTACCTACAGGGTGGGTAATGCTCATTAGCTCCATTTTGCCTCTCCTAAGAAGTCATAATGTATTAATAATCCTGCTGGAGATAAAAATCTATACATGATCTGCATTCAGGCAATCAGCATTATAGTCGTTGCTTCTTTTCATGTTTATTAATCCCACAATGTAGAATGTCTCCTCAGAGTCCTGACCCTGCTTTTCTCACCCTTCTCCTTCGGTTTGACTCCTGTGATGTGACACTGCAGCTATCCTGGGGAGCCACCGGTGTTCCAAATTGTTTATTCCCTATCAGACTTCCCTGTTGTGACTTGAACCCCGGGATGGCAGTATCTGCTGTGCCAGTTTATTCTGCACGGCCAGGATGCTTTCATTCCTTTGCTCTTTAATTGCTGTTAATTTTGCTGTTTAATGCAGTTGCCTGAATTGAAACTTTTGCTAGTTTGAACTTGCCTGAAATGAAAGCAGAAGACAGCGTCCGCCCTGAAACTGCCTTAGCTAAATTCGTTTAAGGAGTGGTTGCATTTTGCAGACTAATTTCTCTACAGTAATCTCTGAGCTGCAGCCTCCCAGCCCTTGGTTTGCTGTGGGCTCCAGCCCAGCTCTGCTTCCCCTCTTCTTGGATGGCCTCTGGTGGCATTTTGTGCTGCTGAGACTGGCCAGGTTGCCCAGGTTTGCCAAGCATGGTCCAGGCTTTGAACAATCTACTGGCATCAGTGCTGATGCTCTGGGTGATTAAACAGGTCCTTGGTCTATTCATTAGTTAACTTATTTAAGCCTAAATTGTACAGCCCTGGTCCACCCCCATGTATCCTTCTGTGCAAATTCTTCTACAGGAGAACTGAAGAGGGACTCTTTGTCAGGAAGTGGAGTGATAGGACAAGGGGGAATGGTTTTAAACTAGAAGTGAGGAGATTTAGATTGGATATTAGGAAGAAACTCTTTGCTGTGAGGGTGGTGAGACACTGGAACAGGTTGCCCAGAGAAGCTGTGGCTGCCCCATCCCTGGAGGTGTTCAAGGCCAGGCTGGATGGGGCTTGGAGCAACCTGGTGTGGTGGGAGGTGTTGGAACTCGATCTTTAAGGTCCCTGGTTTTAAACTAGAAGTGAGGAGATTTAGATTGGATATTAGGAAGAAACTCTTTGCTGTGAGGGTGGTGAGACACTGGAACAGGTTGCCCAGAGAAGCTGTGGCTGCCCCATCCCTGGAGGGGTTCAAGGCCATGGGGCTTGGAGCAACCTGGTGTGGTGGGAGGTGTTGGAACTCGATCTTTAAGGTCCCTTCCAACTCTAACCATTCTATGATTCTATGAAATCCTACCACAGCAGACCAAAGGGCAAGCTTGCTGAGAAAGTCTGCAGGTCTGCACAGCAGGAGTGTTACACTTGAGAGGGGATGAGGAGGTTATACAGTTTTTAAACAAGACTTCTATTTCATCGGATTCTGGAGAAGAATAAGAACTGGGACGACTCCAGGCACAAGGCAGAATACCTGCCTTGATGTCTGTCCTCAGCTGCATTGTCTTGCTGTGGCTTCTTGGAAGCTACTTTTTAGGCAAGACTTCCTAGAACTTACTACACTCCCTGACTGGTTTCTGATCTCCCTGGATCAGCCTGGGGACCCAACAGTGCACAGCCCTCTGCACTGATCTTAACCTTGGGCTGCCCTTCTGTGTGGCTTTGAGTTGACCCTTCCAGACAGCACAAACAGAGGAGCTGTGGAAAGTGTTTGAAAATAAATGCATTAAAATAAGGCCTAAGCAAAGCTCCCGGACAAATGCTAAACATCACCTTTTGGTTGCCTTTTGGCTTTCAGTGCTACAGGCTGAGCACTTTGTGAATGAGGAATGCCAGCAGAGATTTCATACTCACAATAAAATGCATCATTACTCTGTATCTCTTTGTGAATACTAGTAGTAACTAAAGGCAGAGGAGAAAAAGGATGGTGTTAAGGTAAAAATTGTATTAAGAACTATATTAAGAGGGAAGCAAAGGGCAAAATTTGAAAAGGTAGCAATAAAAGAGGAACTTCTTTGCTTTTCTACAGGTGTACCAAAATTCCCCAAAGAAAAAATTGAGCCCCTTGATGTGGAGCATGGTGATTCTGTGATTTTGCACTGTAATCCCCCAAAAGGCATCCCGCCTTTGCATATCTATTGGATGAATATTGGTGAGTAAGCAATTTTTTACACAATTCATGTGGGGAAACTCAAAGCATTTGTCTTCCAGAGCAGTTTCATTACAGATTCATAATTGATGAGAATGGTAATTGTGTAAGTGCTTAGGAAAAAAGATCTGGATATTGAAAAACAAAATTGAAAAATGGAGAATGGAGATGTGCTTTTGCATGACACAAAGTTAAATTGTAGAGTGTGTTGACACAACATATTATTAAACATGATATATCAGAAAGCTTACATATTGGTAAATGAGTCTATCAGTAATGTGGACTACTGTATTTACAGTAGAGAGGATAAAATATGTTATAAAATATTGTTTCTATCATCACTGTTTTCCACTTTTCATAAACTGATGGTTGATTTATGATACTAAGGGGAAAGGAAAAAAAAAACAACAAACCTGTCAGGTATGTATAATTAATTCCTTGCAGGTTTCTGTCGTGCTTTTCAGCCAGCATTGGTGTTCTGCAGGGGTTTCTGGCTCTTGAGAAGCAAAGTAACTCTGGTTGCTTCCATGACATGGCGGGTTTGTTTCTGATGCTGGCCAAGAGCTTGCAGAGACAGGGTGCCAGATTAAACCTCTGATCTTATACGGCAGCCTCTTCACTCCTGACACATGTATTTAGCGCAGACCTGCATTTGGCTGGATCAACAAGGAGACGGTGCAGCAGCCCTAGTTTATCCAAACACTAACTCCCCTGCTGGAATCTACAGAAGAGCAAAGTGTCAGGGAGACTGACCGTGGGGTGCATCTGTAAAAGGTGACCCTCATGTTATCATTGCAGGCCTTTGTATTGAGGAAAGGTGCTGGAAATTTCCTTTGATGCAAACAGAAACTTTGTACTGAATATTTTTAAATCTCAATATTTCACTATCATTTTTCCCCCATATTTTACATATAAGCAGATTATTATATATAAAAATATTTATGATCAATTATCAATATTGAATATTGGTAAACAACCTGTTGGTTATGCTGGGTTTTCTGCTTCTCTCGCGTCAAAGTTATATTCTCTGTCTGGAAGCTGGCATATGACAGGAGAGCATTAGTAGTCATATTGGTGAAACAGCTCTGTATCATTACCATATCATAATTATTTTTTCTTGCTAGATTTGCAGCACATTCCGCAAGATGAAAGGGTCTCCATGAGCCTTAAGGGAGATCTCTACTTTGCAAACGTGGAAGAAAATGACAGTCGAAGTGATTATTGTTGCTTTGCAGCATTTCCAAGACTGAGGACGATTGTTCAGAAAATGCCAATGACGCTGAAGGTTTCCCGTTGTAAGTCTGTGGATGAGCAGTTTCTTGGTTTCTGTTGTTTTTTTTCCTTTTTTAACTCCCCAGGCATCAGCGAATGCAGATGTGCGCCCCGTGTCTCTGATGCGATTCTCTCTGAAGAAAATGCATGTTACTGTGTTTATTCCTGCATTATTAACCTTACTCTAAGGGCTAAAATCAACCCATAAAAGCTTTTTGCAGCTGCTGGGTCCGAAAAACATCCCATTTTTCCTCCTGTTCTCCCCGGGTGAAAGCTAATGATGCATTAGGGAAATCTGCTCTCTCTTGCAGCCCAGTTGGTTACTGGGTCTTGATGACTTTATGTGGCTACCTCCTCCTTGAGTGCAGACCTGGTTTGACTGGGGTGCCAAGGTTGGGGAGGGATAGCATTAGGGACCTGCTTGGAGCTTCTCACTCCCTTCCTGCCAGGGAGTGGAGAGGGAGCTGTGCCCAGGGCCCTTCTATGGAGATCTCTTTGCCTTCACTATGTGTAAAGATAAAGGAGACATGGCTGGCCCTCCCTTCTTCAAGGGGAAAATGGACTGTTGTTTAGCAGCAAGCCCTGTAGATCCATTGCTTTGATTTCCCCACCAGTGACTTCTGTGATGGTCCAAGACAGCAGGACAGGCAGGCATGGCTTGAGAATCAGTAGCAACACACAAGGCTTTTTGCATTTCCTTAATGAAGTGTTGTGTAGGGAACATCAGGTTTCATTTCTTTCTTTATTTAAAGGTTCCTGTATTCCTGTAGTCTCCAAGGGTTTTATGCAAAGATGGTTTCAGATACCTCCACCGCATCTCACTGGGGTGTGTGGGCTTTGCTGTCCCAGCCTCCTACACATTGGGTGTCTTCCTACCTGCTGCCGTATCAAACCACTGATTCCAGCTGTGTAAAACCATTGAATATAAGGGGTGTAGGGGTAGCAGAGTTAGAAACAGAGGAAAATAATACAAATATCCAAGAAGAAATTAAAAAACCCAGCCTTCTAGGGCGCGTTACCAGCTGCATTAAATCAACAAAACCCATCAGAAGCCGGTGGAACTAAGGCAGCTTATACCAGCTGGAGATCCTCCCCACTTTGCTTGAATCTCTTTTGGCTGTAATAGTTTCTGGTATCACTTGTACCCCTCACTGAGGCTGCCTGTGCCCTTAATATCAGTCTTCTATTTCACTAATACTTCTGACCTTTGAGGCTTATGCAGCCCAGAAAGCCAAGGAGATTTTTCTCCATGAATGAAAACCCAACATTTAATATATGATTTTGAGAGTTTTCTTGTTGGGATAAAAAGATAAAGGATTAATAGTGGCTTTGTATATCTTAATACTTGCTTAAGCCATATCTTGGGATAATAATGGTGAGAAAAATATCAAAATGAAATGTTGCTCTTCATAGCTTGAGACTGCCCACTCCTCACTGAGCCAAGTCCCTGTTGAGGGACTGTATAAAAAAACCCTAAATATGAAAACTGAGACAATGATAAAAAAAGAGACCAGATACATTTAATACAATTTCTTTACAGTGGATACTTGGGATTTAGTGATCTTTTTATTATGCTAGGTAGCCAGGGTGACACGATGATTATCTCACTCATGGAGTATTTTGCAGAATGATACATATTTTTAAAGCTTTTTCTTTGTATTTTCAGATGTTCATTGCTCATTTGTTGCTTTATTTTATATTTTTTTGTTTCTTTCTTTCTCTTATGGCAGAAATTGGGGGGGCATTGTTTTGTTTTGCTTGATTTATTGTTTCTTTTGATTCTGTATCAACTATGCATGTTTGTGTTTGGTTGTCACTTTTATTTATTTCAGTTAAGCATGCTAATGACTCAGGCTCACCTAATGCTGCGGTTACTAAGGGTGAGTTGAATGCATTTGTTATTTAGCCTTTAAACTGAGAGTCTACCAGCTGAGATTAAATGTGAGCTGCTGCTCAGGAGAAAGGGAAAAAAAAAAAAAGGAAAAAAGAAAAAAAAAATCACAAAAGCCTTTCTATTGCGATGGGATGGATTTAAGTGGTCCGTGGAGTACAATTTGCTTGTCTTGTACTTTCTGACAGAAATCTGAAGGGTTTTTAGCAAAGAGGTAGTTTTCTTACTCAAGGAAATAACATTCACCTTTCATAATGTGATGAGTAAGAAGGCTGAAGTCCTGGGTGTCTGGTGTTATCAGGTCAGAGCAGGAGCCAGAGCTGGACGCTTCAGTTTTCCCTCTTGCAGTCAAGAAGATGCATGGTCTGAAACCCTGAATTCATATCTAAAGGGTTGCCTTACTCCAGGATGAGCTGAAGGTGAGGATTTACGGAGCTTTAGGTGCTCTGTGTTAAGTGTCCCCTGTTCCTAGGAGCAGACAGGAGGTGGTTCTCTTCTGCTGTGTATTGGCCAGGACAGGTGAGCATCACAGCAAAGCGCTTCTCATCCTGGGCATCCACAGCTTCTCTCGCTTTGTGTCCCCCTCTTTGAGGAGCAATATCCTGTGAAGATTCTGCTGTGGAGAAGTCAGAAGGCAGCTAGCAGCTATTTCTACAATTCTCCACCCAGTCAGTTTTGTTTAAAATCTATACAAATGAGAGTCCGGTTTTGCATGGAGCTCTTGACTCTGATTTATTTGGTTAAATCCCTTCTGAAAGCCTCTCTTTTCTTTGAGATACCTCCTGAAAGACATCATTTTGCTGAAAAAGCACTGAAGTTTTTTGACAAGTGGTTTCTCCTCAAGTGTTTTGGGATGGACAGCTGGAAGTGCTGCTCAGTCCTCAAGCCTTGGCCCGTGGAGGCTGAGCGCTGTGAGCAGAACAAGAAGGGCTTGTGCAGAGTCACAGCCACTCAAAAACTGATTTATTTTTTTTCCCCTCGGAGATATGTCTGAACTTCTGTCACTGCTCAGGAAGGGGACACTGCCCACCTTTGGCAGCGGGTGGTAGAGGGCAGATGGAAGAATGTGCGAGCATGTCCAGAGGCACCAGAGTGTTGTGCTGCAGCTCTGAGCGCTCGTGACACAGATTCGGAGAGGTACAAAGCAAGGGGAGGTAGAAAATAAATAAATAAATTGGAAAATGGCTGAGAGAGATACATGTGGTCTTTTACTAAATCATCCGTAACTGACTATTTTTGAAGAACTAGTACCATTGGGGCACTTATTCATTACTGTGCTAATTGTTATTATAGAGATAACTGGATGGCCGTTTATGCATATTTCATCATGAAACTGTTGTTTGGCAGGCTAGAACAAATGGCCTGTTGAAATCAAATGCAGGTCAATCTTGTTTTATTATTTTAACAGTCTTCCTTACAAATTGTATCTCCATTACTGTAGATTTAATAATTGTAGCAAGAAGGACAATTCTGTGTGATATTCCAGTCAGGAAAGGTGGGTTTTCATCTGAGATGGAAAAGGCGATGGAATCAATGTAGAAGAGAGGTGCTGAGAGAGGTGGTGCACACCAGAAGATCAGCAATCGAGAAGACCAATGTACCAAGGGTGGCTGAGGAAGATGAGAGAAGGGGCTAGAGCTGAAAAGCAGGACGTGAAATCGCAGGAACAGGGCCTTCATCAGTATTGCTGTCTGTGGTTATTGCTGTAGCCATCTTCTGACTCTCAGCAGGAGAAACAGGAGTGTCCTGGATTGGTCTCAAACTATATAAATAAGAAAGAAAATTTACAAATAGATGTCTGAAACCTTCTGACAGAAGAAATGTTTGTGGCATTATTGAAGGATAAGCAAAGGCGCTAAGATTTCATATCTAACTTTTCTTTATTTTATTTTTTTAGCAAATTTTATCAAGGAAAGAAAACCCAAACTGCTGATCCCTCCTGAATCTGCTGGCAGTAGCTCATCAGTCACTGTCATCAAGGGGGGTGTCCTGCTCCTCGAATGTATTGCTGAAGGGCTGTGAGTAATGCACAATACTGCACAAACTTAATCACCTTTTGAAACACAATTGAGCAAAGAAAAAGCTATATTAAAGATCATAGAGCTAGAAATGAATATACCTACCTGCCCAGACAATTTTAAATTGAACCTCTATGCAGAGTTTTTCTAAAGTATGTACGTTCCTTGTAAAGCAGCACAGAGCTAGTACGCAACATTCGTCTATTTCTTGTGCTATAGCTTATAAACAAGTAATTAAAATCATATCTTAGTAAGTATTGATTTATATTTTTTTAGTGTTATGTTAAAAGAAAACCCTATTATGGAACTTTTTTCAGTAATGCTACTTTTGAAATGGTGAGAAATGAAGTAACCTCAGAATTCAGCTTCTGTGGTTTGGCTCACAACCTGTAGCATCTCTTTTCTAGTTTTGCCAATTCAGTTTTGGTTCAACGTTCAGCGTAGGGCAGCAAAGATGCTGGAGGGACTGGAGCATCTTCCTGAGGAGTAAAAGCTGAGAGAGCTGGGACTCTTTAGCCTGGAGAAGGGAAGGCTGAGGAGAGACCTTATTCATGGTTACAATCTGAAGGGTGGGTTGAAGAAGGATGGAGCCGGACTCAGTGGTTCCCAGTGACAGGACGAGGGGCAATGGGCACAAGCTGGAACACGGGAAGTGCAGTCCCCACAATGAAGCTGTGAATACCTCTCTCAGATCTTGCTCCTACTGCAGTAACTCAGACAGACATAAGCTCCACTTGGCCCTCGGTCCAGTTTCCCAATTTTTACTGTGTGCTTGTAGATGCAATAATCTGTCGCAGAAGAGTTGCCACCAGAGAAACAGGTAAAGCAAAAATCTCTCCAACCACACTAAACCCACAGTGAAAGCGCAGTCACATCTGGTTTATTTGTGATAGAGCTTTCTGTCGAACGGAGACTTAAATCATTGTCTTCTCCTGCTGTATGGTAGAGCAGCCCGTCTGTGAACGCAGACTGTGGTAAGCAGATAGGTAATTCATAGTCAAGGCTGTGCAATTATATTCCCTCTATAAAATTCCAAAATCGGGATATTTATCTGCCTGAACAAACATGTTTAGGGTATTTTGTTTTTCCACGTGGGCTTGAAAAGGCATCGCTCATTTGAGCTGGCAAGATTATGCCCCTGCAGTTGGTTACCGTTTCTGAGAGACAGTGAATTACTCGTCTCTGTTGGATTCACTCCAAGTATCTGCAGAGAGTTTTGGTTCCCTGTTGCAACACTTCCGTGTCTAATTCACTACCCATCAAGCTAATTCGCAGGTGCACAAAGCTCCACAAGTCCAGAGCTAGGAGTTTATAGTGTTTTCAAGGCACTAAATAATGCAAATCACCGTGGAAATACACAAATGCAAATTTTTATGTGTGAGAATGAATATCATGTGCAAGAAAGACAGAAGAGGACAGTGTTTAGTTGGAAAAAAAAAAGTTTTTTTTAAAGGTTATATTTTTGTTTAATTCAAAAATTTTCAAGAAAAAAATTAAAAATTATTTTTTCAAAGAAAAAGGGAGGGTTTTTTTTGAAGTAATCACTTTTGAAAGAAGATGAAGTGCTTCTTCCTTTGATCACCAAACAATCATTTCTCACTGTAACTCTTCAAAAAAAGGGCAACATTTACACCAAAAGAAAGCGATTTTTTTATTTGTTAAAATTTCCACTTTCAGCAGAAAAATGATCAGCTTTGCCTATATCTCTGCCAATCCATCCCACCAAATGTCCACAAACCAGGGAAGTGGATAGACTGAGCCAGATTTCAAGTAACTGAGATCAGGGGCAACCAACTGCAAAATAAGGAATTAAGTACATTTCCAATCTGTCATTTTTGAAGACTTATAATCCGAGCAGTGACAGTGTCAGGAGGGCATTGCCTCGATACAACACCTAGGCAACACAGTGCCTGACTTTGGTGCAGGAGCAAGGCAAGGACTCTTGTAGGAAATAATTGGATATTTGCACAGTTGTGCTCACTGCTCATGGAAAACCGTAATTTCTTGGTACCTGGGGCTTTTGAGTAGCTTGTGCCTGGGCATTTTGCCACCATAACAGATGGACACGAGAGTAAGCAGATATGACACTGTGTATGTGCGTCGTGTACGGTGTCGGGGTCGTGAAGCCCAGCTGGGAATGTGCAGACAACAGTCTGTCCCAAATTTCTGTGTCACTACCATTTGCTTTCTAAAAACGCATAAGGAGCGTTTTCTGCCATCTCTGATGGTTGGCCATCTTTCTAACCAGGCAGGACACCGAGTGAAGTCACTGTAATGAGGTCTTTACCTCCTTGTCTGTCCTCAGGTGCCCTTTTGGAGTGGGATGGAATGAGCTCCGCTCCCTCTCCCACACTCCATGCCAATACGCGTACAAGGAATGCAGCCTCGTGCCATGGCCTGGTGTTGGCTGTGAAGAACCTATTCATAGGGGCCCTTCAAATCAAGAAGCAGTAGAAATTAGTTATAGTCTCTAGTATAACCTGTAGTATAGCCCCAGTGTTTTAAAAGGGCTTAAAAAACTAAAAACTTTGCATGTACATGGTTTAGTGAAAGGTTAGTGGTTGGGCTTGATGATCTTAAAGGTCTCTTCCAACCATAATGATTGATTGTATGAAATCTATGCTAACATCAAGCATTACAGCAGCCTAGTATTCAACTCAAAACCTTTTTTGTGATTTTTCTTTTTTTTTTTTTTCCCTTTACTCTTAGTCCAACTCCTCATCTAAGCTGGGTCAAGCTCACTGGGAACTTGCCCAAAGATGAACCAGAAATAGAAAATTTTGGGAAGATACTGAAGATAGAGCAAGTGACGGCAGCCGATGAAGGAACATACCAGTGCACGGCAAGCAACCCCATGGGGAGAGCAAGGCATGAGTTCCATGTTCATGTGGAAGGTGCTGAATACACTTTACTAAGTTTATTATTTTCAAGCAGAGGGGTGGTCAAAGGGAAATGAATAAGGACCTTTGCTAATATCACTCGGTGTTATGCATAAATTCAAACAATTCTACCAATTTATGCCAGCCAAGGACCCATCTTGTAGTTTTGGGAAGCGTGAAGAAAGTAGCATCTTTATTAACAAGAATGGATTTTTTTTCCTGAACCATGAAGGCTCTGCAAAGTGGTGAACAGGAGCACAAATACGTGAGCAAATCCAGTACTCCAAAGATGTGAGTTAGTCAAGCAGAGGAACTGATAAAATGTCTTGAATTAATCTGAATGTCAGAGCAAAAGATCTAGTTATTCTGCTTGCTCTTAAAGAGTGTGAAAATGGCTATACTAGGCCAGATCAGAGGCACATTTAGCTCAATTTCCTTTCTTTGGCTTCCACCAAAAGTCAGTGCCTAGGGAGGATTATAAAAATGCAGTGAGCAAACATGGTACCACCCTTCTCCTCCCCTCCTTCGTATGCTCCCTTGCTATCATTTTTGTATAGGGACAACCTGAGCTGACAGTGCTTTCTACAGCCCTTGCATCCTCCTTTCTCCCTTCTCCTACTCCCGAGACCCTGGATGACAAGGGAGCCCTGCAGAGGTATCACTGCCACTGCAGCTCTCTCAGCAATACTGCCCATAAATAGCTACAAAATGAGAATCCTGAAGCACAGCTGAAAAACTGGCTGAAAACATTTTCTCTTTACCGATGAATAAATGCTCCAGCCTCTGCTCTGCAGTGTTAAAAAAAAAAATAAAAAAAAAATCCCAGGCAGTATTAAACTGTCGGAGTCTGCCAACTGCTTCATTTTTATCTGTGCTTCTTCTCACTCTGTGGTCACAAGAAGTCTTGACAGGAGCAGAGGCACTTTCAACTACCTGCTCTGTATTTACTTGTCAGCTGAGGAAGAAGCATGTGATGAATCATCCCCATTCTCTTGACACAACCCTGTGTCTTACAGTCTTCTTTCCCTTCCTGGAAGTGTGGCAGAGGAGGATGGGGGGGATACCACGGCATGGCAAGTCTTCAGCTGCCGTGGAGGGGAAGTGCTGACTCCTAGAAATCATTCCAGATGGTTTGGAGCATCTCTGCTGTAGCTGAATATTTTAACAATCTGGCTATGATTTTCTCGGCTGTAAAAATTGAATCCTTCAAAGAAATTGCAGGAGCTGCAAAAAGCTAACATACCAGAGAAATAACATTAATTAAGCAGTTCAGAATATTGACCCCCTTTTCCCCCCAGTCTCTAGAGGGAGGAAAGCTTTCTGGCAAATTGTTGTTCCTGCTCATTAGCAAACAAGTACTTTAAGAAAATAAGAAAAAAAAATAAAGAGGAGGGGGAGAAATAAAGGAAATAATCCCACTCTAGCCATTGCAACATAAAAAATGCTTTTGCCATTGTTATTGAATTCATTTTCTGGATGTGTAACTAATGTTGGCTGCTGTCACTAGCAGGAATGCTTCCTTTTAGGAGTCACCTCACAAGCAGGGTATCAAGGTAAAATTGAGCCCAAACGCTGCCATCTTCTAGAATCTCTAGCCAGAAGATGTCACTGCCATTAGTCAGAGATGGACCCTGTTCATCATTCTTGCAGCAACTCCTGTGAGCACACTCAAGGGCAGATCTTGAATTGGTGGAAGGGAGCATTAATTTCAGTAGGTTTCAGGGAGGTTATGCTGACGTAGGGCATCCTCACACCTGACAGGCTCTTCTCAAAGGATGCACGCAGGGAGACAAAAATTAAACATGGAAGAAAAATAATCTCAGTTATTAAATGCCAGCCCATCCTCAATCTAGCGCTGGTATATAAATCAAATTTTGCTATAATTTCTGCACTCTGTCACATTTTCTGTTCTTCTCTCTGGTATTTGAGGATCTCAAACCGATATCTCAGCTTTCTAAAGAATAGTCTTAATTAATGGTATGTGCATGCAGCCCGCTTACTAATCCTACAGTAGTCCAAGGGCAAAGATTCAGGCAATTATTATCAAGCATGTGAAAATATTCAGCTAGCAAATTGATTGACTGTTTGAGCATTTTAATCTCTCTTTGCGAGGAAAGATGTAGCCTGGAACATTGGAGCAGGCACAAAATCCCCATTGTTATTATCAGAATGAGAGAGAACTATGTTTTTATGAAAAAAAGGAAAAAGAAGCAAAGCAAGCCCACGGATTGTCTTGACTTCAAATGTATATTTGGTTATTGTATATCATCCCCCAAACCCAATACAAAATGTACATATAACCTCAAAATCTTGTCACTGTCACAGCGCCTGATCTCATGGTACCTTGATCTTGACTGAGGCTCCTAGGCTGTGTTTAATAGAAATAATTATTACAATATAATGATTAATTATAGTAATGATATAATAGCTAAGGGCCTTTGCAGTTAAGTCTCGTAATACTTCCATTACTCAGCCAGAGAAAAATAAAATAAATGAAACTAATGTGAGGCAGAAACATGGGTGGTTACTTTAATCAGGCTCAAAGAGTAGTTCTGTGTTTTGCTGGAAAACTGGAAACCCCAAGGTGGTATGTGCAGCCGAAGCTGCTGCTGATGCCCCCGAAGTGGGATGGATTGCCAGCCTTTGGGTAGACGTGAGGAGAATGTGAAATGATCTTGACAAATTGGGAAAATGGTCTGGAATAAAAAGGATGGGCTTCAGTAAGCGCAAGTGCAAAGCAATTCTCATCAGGCAGCACTAATTGGCTTCATAAGCACAGGATGGAAAATGTCTGGTTAGCCTAGTCTGGAGGATATACTGGATGGCAAGCTGAACGCGACTTGGAAATGCCAGTCTTGCAGAATAAGCAAAAAGTATTCTGGGAAGGGTAAAGAAAAGTGGTGGCGTAAGAGGGACTGCTGAGAACTGATAAGGCATCACGTAATGTAACCAGTTTGACATTGTGCATCTCATCAAGGCTGGAGTTAACTCAAGATGGTTCAGGAGAAAGCGGCAAGAGTAGTCACAGAGCATTTGAAGGGGAAACAAAAATAAATAACAGATACGTTTAATTTAGGAAAGACTGGATCTGGAGAATGCATAACAGCCTTCAGATGAACCAAAGTTTCTTCACAAAGTTCCCTGGGAATAACGTAAATATAGTAGACTGAAATTGCAGCAAGGCAGAAGCTGGTTAGATGTTAGAAATTTGTTCTAGTTGTGGGGAAGAGTGTAGTGCTGCCACAGACAGCATGGGAGACTAAGGGGAAGGCTTAGATCCATCAGGGGCAGTTTAGGTGTAGATGATCCTGCTTTGTCGCAGAAGGGTGGACTAGATGCCCATTTTAAACCTCTTTTATTTTAGGTCCTGCCATTACAGCTCCATAATGACACAAATCACTTAATCAGGAGCCCCACATTTACAACTCTTACCAAGAATAATATATTGTGCAGTGAACTATTTGCCAGACTGTATTGCTCACAGGGATTAACTATTTGGCCATCCAAACACTTTTTTTTTTTTTTTGTAGTTGCTAAAAAAATATGTGTGTATATTGTTATTCTTACATTTTATATGCTTCTAAGTAACATAGCATATCTACCACACAGAAAAGAGGTTCTTCAGCCTTTCTGTGCAATTACTTTTCCTACTTGGCAAAACCTCGTTGCCTGTGGCTTTGCAGCTGCATCACTTTCTTGGGGCAACCACAGGAATTCTCACACTGAGGAAGGAAAGGACCAGCATAACGTATCTGCAGCTCACTCTGTGGATGCACGGATGCACGTAAGAAGGGATCCATGGGGTGGTTTGCATTCAGTCACTGCTTGGTGTCTCACCTCCTCCAAGACAAGGAAATAGCCTGTCTCATGTACAACATTTGTGGCAGACCTAGAAGGAAAAAAAAACCCAAACCCCAGCAAATTAGGGCTGTTACAGGACTTTTCACCTCCATGCCTTTGTCCTGATGAAAGCATTGTGTATATGAGAGAGGAGGAGAAGGAAAAGGAGCTGCAAAACCAAAATGTTCTGCTGCTTGCAGAGGTGGTTTTTTTTTCCTGGAGCCAAATACAAGGAAGCATAACAAGTACGGTCACGTCACATGCTGCACCCTGGGAGGGCAACAAGCACTGCAGCCAGGAAGGTGGTAGGAGGGATCTCTATTATGTGAAGAAACTGCAAAGATGTTATAATTTTAGATAGGCTGGATTTTTACTACAGTCTTTGGCTGTGACTTAATACTCTTTACAGGTGCTTTCCTGTCAAAATGGTGGGCTTTGTGGAGAAGGTCTTGTGTGTCACACTTCAAAGGTGTTTTTTGGCTATATCTGAGTGAATATGAGCAATGATGTTTTGTTTTAGCATAGCAGACTGATAACATCTGGATACGTATTACCAGGCAACAGCACTGTTAATCTTCAAAGCGTTTTATGAGCATTAACTAATGAATCCTCATGTTTCCTATACATTAGCTCATCTTTTTCAAATAGGGGAAGAGGCCCAGTCATCTGCCCAGCACACGCAGAAGGTGTAGTGTCAGGTCTGGAATTAAAATTTGGAAGTTTTTTGCTTTTCAGGGAGGGATTGTGATGAATTCAGGGCTGTGTTTTGGATTGAGGCTTCTCACTGAAGTATTCATCAGATTAATATTGTTTTTTCCCACCCGTGGTTCCCTTCCCACCCTTACTGTTGTGTTTTTTCAATGATTGGGTACCTGATGCTCAGGGGCTGCTCTGCAGAGGAGAGGGTTTCCCCAGAGCTTCCCTAGTTAAGCTGGCAGTGCTGGGAAAGAGGAGAGCACAGGGAATGCAGCAGCACACTGCTGCTCCTCTACCACCACCCTGTGGACAACCTTTTTGGACCATTCCTCGGGATGATGGTTCTCTCATCTATAGTGGTGAAAAAACGTTTCTTCATTCCTAAATATATTGCAGATCAGCCTCTGAGCTGAATATGTGATGGAAAAACAGAATATTGAAAATCATCACACTTTGATGAGCAGATGGAGGTGTTGCATCCTGTTGCAGAGCTCTGCTGCATCGCTGTGCTCTGCCCTCCACCCATTCATTCTCAAGTGGGTAGAAGCCACTTGTTCCTGCCTAGTGAGGGGGATTTGAGCTGGATGGATTTTTGCATCTTGTTTGAGACACTGAAATAGTCTCCCCTCATTTCACAGACCACAATCTCCTGTCTGAGGTTCCTTGTGAGAACTCTGACCCATTCAGGTTCATCTCCTCACCCAGCCTCTCACCTTCCATCCGTTTTGCAGCTGCTTTCCGGTTGGAAGAACGCTACCCGTTCCCTAATGCTCACGTTCCACAAAGTCTGAAGGATGGAATTTGCTGGGTGCTGATGCTAATTTTACCTTTTGTAACATGACTTTGCAAGAAGTACTGTACAGCTGCACAATAGGCTGTTAGAAGCTGGCTGGAAACTGTTGGCAGCGTTTGCCATCTCCTGGAGGACCATCGTAATAGCAAGAGTTAGACATGTCCACGCTGTGACACCTGCTATGTCCCCTCTTTACAGAGCCTCCTCGGTGGATAAAGGAGCCCGAAGGTGGTGTTTACAGCGTGGGAACAAATCTTGTGCTGCTGTGCGAAGCTATTGGCAACCCGGAGCCAACCATTCAGTGGAAACTTAATGGGATGCCCATTGATAGTAAGTGCAAGGTCCAGCATCCTCCTTCAGGTGGTGGCAGGGTGGGATGCACCTGTGTTGCACCTAGTTAGAGGGAACATGCAAATCGTAATGTGCTGAATAATGTCTGGTTTGGCATCTCTTTAGGCAAGAATTAATCTTCATTTCTTAAATAAAGCTAATGGTTGAATGTGATCTTTAAGAGTGTCCCTTCCCACCCACAACTTTCAATGATTCTACAATTTGCCTTTGAATTCCAAGCAGTGAGGAGAGAGTGTGAACTCCATGGCCGTGGTGTTTTCTCCATCTCCTGATAGAGTCTGGGTCTTTCCAGGTAGGACCTTCAGAGGGAGAATCTCTGCCAGAGAGATCAGCCTTACCAACCTTCAGCTCCGCGACAGCGCTGTGTACCAGTGCGAGGCCAGCAACAAGCACGGCACCATCCTCGCCAGCGCCAACGTCAATGTCCTCAGTGAGTACCCTCCTGGCCTCTTCTGTTCACGACGAAAGGTCTAACGCTAGTGTCCCATTCTGCTGGGGTGACTTTAACCATGTCGTTTCTCTTGTGCATCGGTCCCGGGTTTTAAGAAACTCATTTTCCAAACTAATGCGACAAGCCTTATCATGGGCGACATTATATGGTTATTTAATTGCTCATGAGCTTTAGTATATTTTTTTATTTTAAAACATGATAGTGGTTGGGCTAAAACCTTTTGAATTCAAATGTAGTAAAACCACTAGGGGCTGAATTATGAACACAACTCTATTTTTGAATTATTGAGTGTATTGTTAATTTCAGTTGTGATACTCAGCCTATTCTTTGAAGAAAGGGAGTGATGGGAATTTATTTAATCAAAGAGTTCTCTAGAGGAAACAGAACTGGGTCTGTTTTCTCTCCTGGAGCACATGATATTTCATGTCCTGGTGTGTCCAGCAGTCAACCACTATTATCTTTGTCAGTGAAACTTAGAGAGCTCAGTTACTCGATGCAGCTGGTTTCAAAATGTGATGGAATTCCCACTAAGTGGCCAAGCCTTTGACCTTTGCTGGAAAAGGGGATGATGCAGGGACAGTATTTATATCCCCAGTTCTGAAATGCGATGCTGCTCATTTTGCATTCTCTTCTGCAGATATTGCCCCCTTAATTCTGACCTCAGATGGTGAGAACTATGCCACGGTTGTGGGTTACAGCGCCTTCCTGCACTGTGAAATTTTTGCCTCACCTGCAGCAGATATTAGATGGTAAGCCACTGAAAACTGATGTTTTCACGTGAACCAAGTTCATACAGGTTCCCCAAACACTGAAAAAAATGTGCTGGTTATTATTTCTATGGAGTTAAAATTAGAAATTTCTAACAAGACTGTATAAAAGTATTCTGTATTTAAATGCATTTTCTAGAACCCTGAAGAATGGGTTTATAAAAACTGGTTAATTAAAGTCCTCAGTACCTGTGTGAGATGAGTGCTGGGACTTTCATTAAAGCAAGCTGTGCTGTAGAGAACCAAATGCTGCTACAGCTCCATCAGCCTTAGTTTAACGTTAGCTGCTTTCAAAGTTTGGACATGTTACTGAGGTGGAAATGTGATGTCATGCAGAGTGTATTTACCTGGAAATGGTTCCATACGGTTGGAAATCACAGGATTGTCCTGGCACTTGACAAATGCAATAAAGTTGCAGATGACAGCTACAGATTAAGGACTCAGCCAGGCTAGTTTGAAAACCTTGCTAGGTGCTGTCAGTGTGGTTTTGGTTTGCAAGAGGCTTATGTCCCTTTACGATTTGCTTCACATGGGTAAAGATTGAGACTGGCTCCCGAAACTCCTGTGTCCCCTGCAATATCTGCTAACCATGCAATAACAGTTCCTGCAGCCCCAGGAATAAACTGTGACTATTATTATCCTCTTTAGGACTAAGGATGAAAGCATAGAGCCACTTTCAACATCACGCTATGAGTTAAATAAGAATGGCACCCTAGAGATCAAAGAAACAAAGAAAGAAGACTCAGGCTCGTACGCTTGCTGGGCTGCAAACTCTGTTGGAAAAAGGGCAATTACTGCTAATCTGGATATAAGAGGTAAAGTCTCAATCATAGAGTCACAGAATTGTCTAGGTTGGAAGGGACTTTTAAGATGAGGTAGTCCAAACATCAACTCTGATAAAACCCAACCCATCACTAAACCACATCAATAAACACTATGTCAACCTGTTTTTAAATACCTCCAGGACTGGTGCCTCATCCACTTCCCTGGGCAGCCTGTTCCAATGTTTAATAACCCTTTCAGTGTAGAAAGCTTTTCTAATATCCGGTCTGAACCTGCCTTGGTGCAACTTGAGGCCATTTCCTCTTGTCCCATCGCCTGTGACTTGGGAGAAGGATCAATCTCCACCTCTCTACACCCTCCTTTCAAGGAGTTGTAGAGAGTGAGAAGGTCTCCCTTCAGCCTTCTCCAGGCTGAAAACCCCCAGCTCCCTCAACCTCTCCTCCGAAAGCTTACTCTCCAGACCCCTCACCAGCTTCATTGCCTTTCTCTGGACCCGCTCCAGCATCTCAATTAATAGAAATATCTTTGACATCTGCTGAGGTTTTAGATTTTAAAAATTTCCATAAATAAGTAATCAGTAAATACTCAGTCTGAGGTAAAAGATGAATACTGGGGGGGCTGTAAATTCTCTATACTAAGACCTGAAATTGCCACAGGTCTCTTGTATATGCAGCATATATGTGATTTTTCAATGCTGTGCATCACATTTACTTTCTTCTTGACACTTGCAGAAGCTTCATAAGCCACCAAAGACTTGCTGCTGTTTACTTCCCAGATCCTTTAACTTTATCATCAGGAAAGGATTTTCCCTCCTTCTTGCCATCAGCCCTGTTACACTCAGAGCAGGTTTCTGGCTGACCCTTGGGAACCCAGAGCCCTCCCTGTGCTCAGGGGCTCTGTGGGGTCCTTGCTGAGCCAGACGGGGTCCCTGCACCCCTCAATTCTCTCTTCCCTAAAGCTAATTCCAACCTATCAATCAGAAGGTACAACCCAAAACTGAATTAATATCCTCAGTGAACCCCAAGCACATGGCAACAGGTTGAATAAGGGGATGCTGCTGGTTTAGGAGCCTTGCAGTGGGCCTTTGCCTGATTATAAGCTTGATTTATTTGAAAATAGAGAAAAAACTCAAATACATTTATTTATACATTTCAGATAAATACCTTGTGTTCTCTTTTAAGGGGGTTGTTTAGTTGACTGGGCAGGAGGAGGTTTTCCCCTGGCAGAGTGGTGGCAATGGACGGTTTCCATTGAGTACATAGGTTAAATTTAGTGGGTTACAAACAAATTTACTTAAGTATTAGGGTTTGCCAATAAAAATTAAAAAAAATCACCACTTAAATACTCAACTAACAGAGTGCTTGAAAGGACTCTCAGGTGCAGGTTTCCTATGACAAACTTGAGAAGCAAACACTCCTTTCCTGTTCTGTTTCCACCCACTCCCTTTGCTTTGTAAATTTTACAGTGATGATAAACACGAAAATATACAATGGAATTCTCACAGAGCAGCATTTCACCATAAAAAAAAGACATTCAGCAAAGTGCTTTCTTCTTACTTATTCATCTTTTTCTGCATTCAAATTAGAGTCAATTAAAAGAACAAACTTGATTGCAATAATTTTTTCTCACTTGACTTTAATAAGCTTGTAATTTTTCTTGGATCATTGCCAAAGCCTATTTGAAATGGCAATTGGACATAAAAATCATATTCATGCTGGTTTTTTATCATCCATTTCATGACAGTCTGCTAACAAGGATTTTCACCTGTGACTTTTTTTTTGTGTGTGTGGTGTTTTTTCTCAGATGCTCTTCGGTTTACAGTAAAGTAAGAAAGACTTTTTCAAGACAGAAAATTAAATACTGGCAAATATCTATTTTTAAAAAAACCCATCCCTCACTTGAAATGTTTGTGTATATAACAAAAAAAAAGACATGAT
This sequence comes from Thinocorus orbignyianus, assembly GCA_013400375.1. Lineage (NCBI taxonomy): Eukaryota > Metazoa > Chordata > Aves > Ciconiiformes > Thinocoridae > Thinocorus > Thinocorus orbignyianus. Next base: position 270,157 of record VXBW01005443.1, on the reverse strand, counting down.
CATTGCTCCTAAGGTTGATTTTTATATATGAAGTGCTCGGTGAAAATTTGATGTAATAGTCTCTCTCTCCTAATCAGAGTGTTTTCCTGTGATCAATCAGATGCTACAAAACTTGCTGTTACTCCAAAGAACCCCCGAGTGTTGAAATCACATTCAATTTTATTGAAATGTCAGTCTGAGTATGATTCACACTTGAAACACAGTTTTAAATTATCCTGGAGGAAAGATGGAGATGAGCTGCCAGTCAAGAGCACGGAAGATGGCAGGTAAGCAGAGAAAAAACAAGAGTTTCCTTGATCTCGGCTGAATAATGCAGGATGGTGCTGGAACATGAGTTTCAATAAACATGAGACTTAATAGCTTGAAATGCAAATTTATGTCTGTAAGAATTCTTTGTGCGATATGTGAATAGATCTGCATTTTATTTACATATAAATATAAATGCATCTGTAGGTGTTTTGAGCCACAGCTGGTAAATAATTTTGGTTTTTATTAACTCTCTCACCATCATAGCAGAATGTTGTGTAAAGGTTGGTTCAACCCGAAATTGCCACCCTAACCTCTGAGCAGTCAACTGGAGTTGTGTTTCTCCACTTCAGTGGAACTATTATTTTCACGTGTGGCATACTTGTTTGGCCAAAGCAAGTCCTTGTAATGTTAAAATGAATGTAAAACTGATTTCTGAGATTCTCTGCCTAAAATTGTGCATGTGCAAGGCAATGAGTTTAGGACTTTAAAGGGCAGGCTGGATTTTGCCCTCCTCTGGCGTTCCCATTGACCTTCGAAGGATGGAGCTCAGCCTTTATTCCATATGAAGGGTCTTATAGTGGGCAATCAGATGTCTTTATTAATTATCACAGAGGAGTGATGGTTGTTTCCTAAATGCTGTGGTGCTGGAGAGGTTGAAGATCCTGCTGAGGCCATGGAGTGTGGAGAGCTAGCGCCAAGCGAACGCCGTGTCTGCAAATGCAGCCCATGTGCCTGGGCTAATGCCAACTTCCCCTGGTGCATTGGACGTCACACAAGTGGGTTGGGAATGCTCAGTTTTACTCACCCCTTTCAAAAAAATTCAGACATAAAACCCCACTTATTTGCCTTATTAATGGTGTGCCAAAATCCTATGTTCCAGACGCTCAGCCGATGCATATCAATGCGGCTCTTTCGAAAAGAAGAGTGACGTGCCAACTTCCAGCCATGGAGGCTAAATTGCTACAAAATACAAATAATTGTCTACACCACAGTGTGTAATACAAATGTAATTACATCTCTAAGTAATAGGCCTAACGTGCAATTATGTTAGCCAAAATGTCCTGCTACGAAGCATTTTTATGAATTTTGGAGAACAACGGTGTCTGTCTGTCATATGTTTGTCTTACAGATTTTTCTCTTCTTTATTCATATAAACTTTTTTCTTCCTTTTTTTTTTTTTTTTTTTAATTTATTTTTCCCCATAGGATAATTCTGGACAGGGATACACTGTTCATATCAAGTGTGACACTGGAGGATCAAGGAATTTACACGTGTGTGGCGAGAACTTCTCTGGACAGTGTCACAGCCGAATCGCAGTTAATTGTTCTTGGTAAGAGGATATTTTCCTAGGGTGCAGGCAACCCCAAGCAGGAGATAATGCAGCACTTCTGCTTATTTTGTCTCCTCTGCCCAGTCCAGTTATAGAACCTCAATAACCCAGTTTCACAGAGGTGCAACATGCTTCTCGCTCGTTAACCTCAGACCCTTGTATCTCCTGGAATGGGGATGTTGATGTAAGCATTTAATTTATATTTAATCCTCTCCTATGAAGGACAGGATTTAAACCTCTCCTATGAAGACAGGCTGAGGGAGCTCGGGCTGTCCAGCCTGGATAAGAGAAGGTTCTGGGAGACCTTAGAGCAGCCTTCCAGGATCTGAAGGGAGCTTCAGGAGAGCTGGAGAGGGCCTCTTTGTCAGGAAGTGGGGTGATAGGACAAGGGGTAATGGTTTTAAACTGGAAGAGGGGAGATTGAGATTGGATATTAGGAAGAAATTCTTTGCTGTGAGGGTGGTGAGGCACTGGAACAGGTTGTCCAGAGAAGCCCAGTGAAAAATTTCTTCCTGAGATTGAATCTAAATGTCCCCTCTTCCAGTTTGAAGCCATTACTCCTTGTCCTATCACTATATGCCCCAGTAAAAAGCCCGTGACCAGCTTTCCTGTAGGCACCCTTTGGATACTGGAAAGGTCTATAAGGTCTCCCCAGAGCCTTATCTTCCCCAGGAAGAGAAAGCATTGATTCAATTACATGCAGTTTGGCAGACAACCCATGCCATGTGTCACCTCTTCTGCCCCCGATGCTGTTGAGAAACCAAGTGGTACTGCAGCCATGTGTCCCCCTTGCTGTCTCCCAGAACTGTGAGAGGGAACAGCCTGTTCTGGTGATGCTGGTGCCCTCAACCCTGTCTGAGGCCACATCCATGAAAGGCGAGCAAGGCCAGGAGGGGGACAGTCCCATGCTTGGGCCACGTATAGCCCCACGCTTGTCCCTGGAAGGTGCAGTGCAGTTATCACACCAGCCACCACCAGCAGACTCCAATATATTCTCTGGACAGCGTTAGTTAAGCTGGCAGGTAATGAATTTTCTTGTTTCCTTTTAATATAGATCCCCATGGCTGGGATAATGAATGTTATCCTTTCACTCATTCTCTAAAAGGCCAAGTTCAATAACTGTCGGAGCTGAGTCACCTTCTCCCACTCCGGTTCTCACCAGAGTAAATCCAAGTGGTGCTAATAGAAGTTTCTGCTCAGAGAAGTGTCAATATCTATTAATGATTAAATAGATCTCAGTGTTGACTTGAAAAGAAAAATCTGTTGCTGCAATCACAGTAATGAGAGTAGATGGAAATGAACTCAAGGAGGAATATTGCGTTTATAAGGGAGAAAGCAGGACTGGAGAGTTCAGCTTGGTTTTCTATAATAAAAGGAATCTTTTAAAGCAATTCTCACTTTCCTAGTTTTGTACACTTCAAAATCTAAAGATGTTTTACCATCGTCTTCACTGAACTTGCTGTTCCAGGCCTTTTGAAAATGCTAAGGCAAACAGAAATACCTTGCCATGCTCCCAACACTTCTTCTTTATTTCTCAGATGTTCCTGATCCACCAGAAGACCTTCAGCTCTCTGAAAATCAAAACAGAAGTGTCCGACTGTCTTGGAAAGCTGGGGCCAGTCACAACAGCCCTGTAAATGGTACGAAGAATTTTAGTAGCATTATCTTGCACTTTTGAGCATTATGGCACGTCACAGCTGTTAGAAGAAACAAACCACAGTCGCAGCCGTACATAATCGGTTTTACTATGACAATTAATTTGTTGTAAGTTCATTTCCATCCTTGCTATTTATAAGCTGTTCATACATATAAGCCTTTTTTTTTTTTTTTTTGGTTCTTTTCTTTTGTTCCTTTTCCACCCCAGAGTCGATTGTCGAGTTTGAAGAGAACCGGTGGGAGCCGGGGAGGTGGCAGGAGCTAACCCGGGTCATGGGGAATGACACCACCACCCTTTTGTCACTGGCCCCGTATGTGAATTACCAGTTCCGTGTGGTATCTGTGAACACCGTGGGCAGGAGCCAGCCCAGCAAACCCTCGCTCCGCTACGCAACACCTCCAGCTGGTAAAGGCTGCCATCTAGTTTTCTGAATATTCGTATTTTCAGTGTTTTCCTGGGAAGGACAGAGCCCTCCTGTGCTTCAGAAGAAGTCAGAGTCGCTTGTGCTGCTTTCGCTGCTTGGTGGCAGCCCGGGGATGGCAAAGCCAGAGGTTGGCATGATCTTTCCTACCGGGATACCTCTAGGACACCACATTCCTGAGCTCTGCTGATTTTGCCCATTTAAAAAGCCCATTGCAGCCCTTTATGGACAAGCAGCTGCTGGAGGAGATCAGTGTTTATGGGGAGCCTTTCAGCAGCACTGAGCTTGTCAAAAATCTCCATTCACAGTGCGTTTCTCACTGTGACAGAAAACGTTGTGTCCCTGAAAGTCATTTCAGAGGCCAACTGTTCAGCACAGCATTTGCATTCCTTGGCATTTTTCTTTCTTTTCTTTCCCTGTTACTTCAATTTCAGGTCCTTCTTCAGCTTTTCAGCTGTGTGTGTCCCACTAATGATATACCTTCTGTTTACTATCCCCATAGGGAGAAAAATCTCTTCCTCATAATCCCCCTACATCTGGTGCTTTGAAATCCAAAAGTCACAGTTTCATGTTAGCTGGTGGCTCCAACCAACAAGGGCACTTTGGAATCAAAACTGCATAAACAATGTGTTTCAGTCACAGCAGCTTCACTGATCCAAGTAATTAATCTCAGGAACTGTTTTTGTTCAGGTGTATTTCACTCTCAGTGATACAGAAATAAGAAAAAAAATTTCGCATCCTTTTTTTTTTTTTCATATAAATAAATAATGCAAATAAAACCCAAGAGGTGCGAATTAACCTTATCACCTGTGTGGTTCCAGCTCCAGACAAGAACCCAGAAAACATCCGAGTTGAAGCTTCTGAACCAAATGAGATGGTGATGAAATGGGAGGTAAGGCAAACGTGTGCATCAATGCTACAATATAGGGAACAGGTTCTTCCTTCAAGCAGCAGTTTCTAAAACAGCATGGAATTTATCAGGATGTTGTTTTAATATGATTACATTTATAAAGAAATAATGGATCTCTTGGCTTTATCTCCCCCTTCCCTGCCCTTATTTTTTAGAAGATATTAGCAAATTCCATAGGTAGGATCCTTGATTCTCCTGAAGTCAAAGGTAAAATTGTTACTGACTTACGCATGTTCTGGATTCCCTCCCCAAGTTTTATTTTTATTTCAAAAGACATTTTTTTATATCTAAATTCATAGGTTATAGAAAAATGTGAAAGTCCTATAAAGCACAGTGAGAATTACCCATGCATCTTGCATAGAAGAAAGTGCTAAAAATAACTGTGGTCTTACCATGCTCTGTGGGAGGAGCAGCCAGGCCTTAGGAGAGGATGGTTTTTATACATAGCATCTGCCCTTCCAGCCTGGAGGTTTAAAAATGACATAGATCACTCAATCAAGAGAACGTGAGCTTGATTTTTCACATCAAGAACTAAAGGAGTGTAGATAAAGCTCCTAGGCATATGTGTCAAAGGAATTGTGTAAAAGTCTTGAGGACGGTTTCCAGTCTTCAACTTCATTGGCTTTTAAGCTCATAGCTTCTGTGCCAAGAGTTTGGAGGGAGATACATATTTCTTCATTTAACACAAGTTTCAACAACTGCGGAAAGAACATATTTTTTTGTGACTGGAACTAAACACAATTTACATGAGATTTACTTCTCAATCTGCTGCTTGCAGCAAAGAACAATAAATGTTTCCCCAGTGGGAATTCATGGTTTAGGCTATAATTACGCCAGAAGGAGGAGATGGCCCTCTAGATCTATTGACTTGGATTGGAAAGGGGATTTTTGCTGTATGATGTAGCCCAGGGAAGGCAACCCTACCTCTCAGAAGAAATGCAGAGTGATAACAACCAGCGTGGGTGGGAAGTTCTGCCGTGACCAATGCTTCCTTGAATGGAGAACGAGTGCTCCTCCTCGCCGGGAAGCCTGTAATCCCCTGCTCAGACAGGGCAAAAGTAGAAGTGAAAACTGCAACTGAAGGGAAAGAATAGGATGGACAGGCTTTGTTAAATCTTGTTGAATCATTTAAATGTCGTAAACAGGATATTCATTTATTTATGGTGTTTCCTCTATGCTTTTCAGAGGAAATGCTGGGCACTAAACGTGCTATTTCTGGCAGACAAAGGCTGCAAAATGATGTTAATCTGCCTACTTTGGATTAAGAGACCAGATGAGCATTAGTGACTAGCTTTTCAGCCAAGGATTTGTAGCATTAAGGGGGATCAAAATGAGAGTCTATCAGTGCTGCAATTTAACTCTGAACAAGAAGTTATTTTTCAGTAGGGATTTTTTTTACTACTTCAGTCTCGCTTGCAAATCCCGTTCCCTGGGATCTTTGCCACAGAGGTGATTCTCCCAGCAGTGCCTGTTAGAGAGCTGCCCAGCCTGCTGGCTCCTTTACCACAGCCATCCCAAAGGTCCTTATACCCTCAGAGAAGACAGGAGGGAATTTTTGCAGATCCAGGTCCCCCTGTGCATGAGGAGCATCCTTGGGGCATCATTTTCTGCTGGCATTTGCAAGTGGATATAATTTCATTCCAGACCTCTGTGTGCAACCAGGATACACAGCAGTTATATATTTAATATGTCCAATATATAATTTCAATATTATTAAAAGTAGGCTGTGTGCTGGTAGATAACCACAGCTGCTTCGGTGGGCTGAATTTACCCTCAGCTAACAGTTAGCTTTATTAATGAAAAGAAGTACATTTTCAGAGAAATGAACTCAACTGCAGAACATCTCATGACAAGCCATCGCTATACATCTTCTAGTATTTTATAAATTCCTGTTAATTAGATGGGAACCATGCTGTGATGAATCCTTCAGTTGATCAGTATAAAAGAGTAGCACAGCAGTTGCATGTTAAATGTCCAGGCTTAGTTTCAAGCGTTTATTGCATATTTAGAACAAATCTAAATTTTAATGACCCAACTTGCTGTGCTACATAAAATTCTAAGATAAAACACAGATTATTGCTGTACTAAGAGGCACACACAACCGTATGCCAAAATATGCATTTTAGTTGTTTAGTTGTGCCTGCGGCTTTACATCACACAACAAAGAAAACCTGTGGCAAAACAAAACCTGCTGTATGTAGTATGCAGAAATATGTCTACTAGCAATTAATCTGCTTTTAATCCAACTGTTTCTCTGCCTTTCACACACCTTTCTCGTGAAATAATGAGATTTTTCTTCCAGTCATCTTAAAATTAACACAACAGTGAAAAGTTAAAGCTTTCTTTCCCTCTTCCTTTTCTCTCCCCGTCTTGTAATATGCTCTCCAAAATTATTCCCCCCCTTCCCCTCAGCTGCTGTTTCATGATTACTGCAACAAAGGCAGACAAGATCTCTTTTAACTTCTTCCACAGCCGTTGAAACCCGTGGAGAGGAACGGGCCGGGGCTGGAGTACAAAGTCAGCTGGAGGCAGCGGGGAGTCGAGGTGGACTGGAATGAGGAGACAGTGAAGAAGCATTCCCTGACCCTGAGAAACACTCCCACCTTCGTGCCTTATGAGATCAAAGTCCAAGCGGTAAATAATTTAGGATCTGGTCCAGAACCAAACGTCATCATCGGGTATTCAGGAGAGGATGGTAAGTAGTGAAACTTTCATGTAAAAATATGATGAGTGGGGGACTGCTACAATGCAGAATGATTGGATAGGGAGTGATGGATTAGGCAACCCATGGCCAAAACTGCCTAAATGCCAGTGCTCAGCATGAGGTGCAAATACAACTGATGCTGAGTGCCATGGATGCCAGCTTGCTGGAGTTTGAGGGATTTTTTAGAAAGGTCACTTGTGCTTTCATTAATCTCAGTTACTGGCTTAATATGGATATTTGTTTGAAGGCCACAGTCCGTCAGAAGTCTATGAAGTGCAGCAGTCGTTGTGTTGTACTTGGTGGGGAAGAAAATCTTTAGCTTGTCTGGGGCCCGATCTAACAGTTTAACATTGTCAGAAGTTAAGTACTCTGGCAATTAAGTAGAAACACTCAGGCATTGGGCTTTTGTAAGCGAACTTTTAGGTGATGCCACATTCCCATGTGTGCTGGGTGTTACCTTCTCCATTGAGTCCTTGAAGAACAGGTCTTCCTCTCCAGCCTGGGTTTCTGTCCAGTGTCTTTCCATGGCTCCTGGGTGATGTAGCCCCCTCTCAGGCCTCCTTGTGTCTCTGCAGAAGTCTTCCTCCACTAGAGGAAGGCTTTGCTTTGCATCTGCTCCTGCTCAAAGCCCCCTCCCTATGTCTTCTCGGCACCTACCTACCTCTGATTTTGGACTCTGCCTGGCCCACAGTGCATCATCCAGGCCAGATCAAACAAAGCAGTTTTCTCCCCTGGCTACCCATTTTTACAAAATAAATGTTCTGGGCTACTCTGAAATCCCAGCAACCCCTTTTGGTACCCGTCCTTTGCACATGCTCTTCAAGCACTGTCTTCATGGTGGACTTTAATAATCATGTCCTGTTGGGAGAGGTGAACAGGAGAATGCTGATGCCAGCAGGATGCGACAGCCACGCTATGTCTGTGGGGCACTGGATAATGTCACTGCTGAGGCTGAAGAGCAGTCTCTCCCCTTTGGTGTTTATTGCACGACTAGAGAAGATATTTGGAGGACTGGAAATGTATCCAGCTGCAGTAATGAAGTGCCAAGGCTCACTTTAGGAAGCAACCCAGCTAGGCACTAACACCATAAAAAAAAAATTAAAAAAAAAGAATCCTCTTTGTAGGAATTAAGGATTTAAATCAGCAATGGAGTAAACAGCATGGTGGCCTGCTAGCATGGAGTGCCAAGCTTCCCTCATCCCAAATACAGGTGCTTATTGCATATGCAAACACTCGGCAGCAGGAGCTGGGAGCTCTTGGCAAAGAGGAGCCAGGAGGGGCCAGAGAACAGTTTGTGTCTCAGATCCGCAGATTAATTTTACTACTTAAGACAGACAGTTTTCATCCTGTGCAGAATCTGATGACTTCAAGGTGTCCTTGCAAGAATGACTCTTTGAATAGCCTTTAAAAAGTCTGCAGTACATTAGCCAACCAAGACAAGCATGGGTTTCGCCACTTATTAAAATCACTCACCAGCCACATCCTTGATTTAACCCTCCACATCCTGCACCAGTCACTCCCCAGTAGCAGTAGCTGCTCCCACCTCTCCACTGACTGCAGCTTCTCACAGAAACCCTTATGGAGTATCATCATCCATGGTAGGTGATACAAGGCCACCAGTAAAGTTTCTGTGATAACCAGCGGTGTAAAAACCGTCACTGGATTTGCAGAGGGAAACGTATCCCTAGGCGAGCTCTCTGGAGGGCTCCTCTCGCTGAGTGAGTGCACGGAGATTCACATTATCAGCCCCTGAATTGGACCAGTTTTGATGTTTGCAGCCTGCTGAGTGCTTCCTGATGTTTCACCAGCATAAAGCTTCAGCACAGGGAGTGGTCTCGGTGCTGGAGAGTCCCCACTGTATGTCCAGAGGTGGGCAACAGGAAGATTTGGTGGCTCATCTTCCCCCCCACCCCATAGAGTTTATAGCAGAAGAGATGGTAGAGATTGAGAACAGAGAGAAAGAAACCCCACAAGATGTTTATTTTCTTTGTGTGTCTGTGATGGATCTAATTTTACATCTATCAGTGGAAAATATTCCTTGCAATTCAGTTGTCAATGGATCAAGGCCTCTTTTTTTTCAAGCATTGTAATAGCTTTCTGTGTTGTGCAGTGATTAAAATCCTACTGTTTAATGAGCTTAGTTGTAAAATGAAATTGATTATAAAGAAAACTTCATGGTTGCCTTCTTGAGTGCTGTGTTAATAATTTATATTTTTTTATTTATTTTTTTTATTCTTCTCACTGCTGTAAGCATTACTTGAAACAGGAAATCATAAATACTGGTGTAGGAATTGGTATGTCCCAGTGCACCTGTATTCCAACCCTCAGCAGAAAGCCCTGATATGGCAAATTTATGTTTATTGGCCCACTTCACCCACCGGTTGCAGGTGGAATGGCTTTTTTTCTTGCCCGCAGTAAGACTACATGAGCTGCCACAGCTTGAGCTGGAAAGCCAAGCCCTGTAGCTGTGAACAGTGTGAGACTGAGCTCTTATAAGCATCTTTAATATGCAGCACTTTTGTTTTTACAGTTCCAGATGCTGCTCCTTCCGGCGTGTCGGTGGATGTTGTGAACAGCACACTGGTCAAAGTCTTCTGGTTTGGAATCCCAAGGGACAGAGTCCGTGGACATTTAAAAGGCTACAAGGTTACAAATTTCTCTTTAAATATTTATATGTACTTGAATAAACTACTAAATGAATCCCAGATCAAGGATAGTTTGCCTCTGGGCAGATGAGTGAAATCAATATCATGTTCAGACCCATACAACATAATTTGTTATAGAAATACCAATCTCAATGCAGGTCAGTTGGTGGAAAACCAAAAGCATGCTGGATGGAAAAAGGCATCACCCAGAGAAACACTTCCTAACGTTTGTAGGAGACAGAAATTATGGGATGATTCCCGGTCTAGAGCCCTTCAGTGAATTCCGCTTAAGTGTTTTGGCTTACAATGCCAAAGGAGATGGCCCGGAAAGCTCCCCTGTTGTGTTTGAAACTCCAGAAGGAGGTAAGACAAAATCAGAATAGATAAATAGAAATTTTCCATGTAACACGTCAAGTCGATTTCCTTATTTAAAGTGATTGTAATATCTCCAATATTCATAAAAACCTTCACTGGAAAGAACGGCAGGTGTTGGACTGAACTGTACCCTCATTTAACAAGTATGTGCAGAGACAGACCTGTTCAAAGTACTTCTCTGAAACCTCATCCCTGTGTCTTCCAGTCCCCGAACAACCACGATTTCTAAGGATCCTGAACTTTGACAAAGACTCTGTCACTCTGTCATGGGGACTGCCCAAGAAAGCGAACGGCCACCTCACTGGCTACATTTTGCAATACCAGATAAGTATGTGCTTGGTTAACTTTGATTTTAAGAATTTAAGCATTATTAGTTAAAGAAAAAAAAAAAGGAAAAGGTTTGGGGAGGAAAGGAGCAGGGGAGGATGTTATATGTGCACGGATATTCAAAGCAGATGCTGATGGGAAGGGCTGTTTCTGGAGGGTTCTGGTTGAACTGTCATGCACACACAGCCTGCTAGAGGGCAGGCCAAAGTCACCTTCCAGATCAAAAAGCGTTCCGCGTGCTTTTCCAATGTAAGCCCACATTGCCACCATGCCCTACTCTGCCTTTACAGACTAATGCAATTATTTCCTATTTGCAAATATTTCCTATTCGCATTCATTAAGAAAACCTGCAAATTGTAGGTGCGTTTTATCGAAGTAAAACTCACTCAGTGCAAAATAACTTGGAATGAGAGCACTTCAGCCACGTTTATTCAGGTCTTCAGGACAGGTCAGTGAGTTCCTCCTTCCCTGCAGAACACCTTGGCAGAAATGCAGACAACCACCCGCTGGGTCATGTTATTGAGTAATCTCATTGAGAAACAGTTAAATAGCAGGGGTATTTCTTTTTTTCTTTCTTGCCTATGAAAGAACTGAGTAGCTGGGCAGAGATTTTGAGCAGATAACCTTAGGCAAGACCCACGTCCCAGGCTGCTGCAGCACTAGCTGTGAGGTGTGGAGACAACTTAGGGTATTTTATGTGTTTGTTGAGGATGGAACAGGATTAGACTGTGAAAAAAAAAAACAACCCAGTGTGTACTTTTCACTTATATCTGTTGGTGGCAGAACTGCCCAGCTGCCTTTGCAAGCAGGGGCTGCAGGCTTCCCTTTGGTTTTGATGACTCTGGGCAGGGAGTGCATCATCTGTTTAGGCAGTTTGGGAGTGGCAGCCCCTCCTTCAGCTGCCAACTGTGCCAAGGCAGAGCAAGTAAAGCAGAACAGCCATTCCTTAACTTGCTTGCAAAAGTTTGCAGATGTTTGGAAGCAAAGCAAGAAGCAATTCATATATATTTAACGATCTAGGAGACGGTAATTTTTACCTCCCACTCAATATGTGCATATCTAGAATCAGAGAGCTTTTTAAGAACAGTAATAGCTCACCGAGCAGTTGGGAGATTGACATGGATGAGATAAATCCCATTTAAGCACTTGGCAGGAAGGTGAGAGATGCTTACTCAGGCTTCATCTTTTCCTGCTCACGACAGAGTGCATCCCTTGCAGGAGCGCTCCTGGCACGTCTTGTGCTCGCAGCCTTTAGATGCTGGCTCTGACTCAACCTCCTTTTCCCTTTTCAGTAAACGAAACCCACGAAATTGGACCTCTGAATGATGTCAGCGTAACCAACCGCTCCACGCTCAGCTGGAGGCTTTCGGGTCTCAGCCCCAACACCAAGTACAAATTCTATGTAAAGGCTTGTACAGTCAAAGGCTGTGGGAAGCCGGTCACAGAAGAAGGACTAACGATGGCTCAAGGGAGTAAGTTAATAGGCAATATGTATTTTATGTGGAGAAGCTCTAACAGTAATGGAAAAAGCTATTGAGAATATTCCAGCCTTGACATTTCTTTTGTAATTAGGAGAAATAAATTTGTTTTTCTTTCCACGAGAGCAATCAATGAACTTTTTAATGTAGCCATGCAGCCTTCAGAAAAGTAGAGCTCATCTGTTTCATTTTGCCTTACAGTGCCATGTTTCTGCTCCCACTGATCAACTCTGAGCCTTGCCAGAATAAGTGAATTGTGTTTAGTCACAAACAGAAAATTTGAGATCGAAATAATCTCTTCTCAGTCATATAAAACTAAATTTTGCCCCTGCATGAAGATGGGGGACTGCCAGCAACATTAGGGGCAGGCATTTGACATAGAAAATCCAGATTAACATAAAGTTGACGGCAGTGCATTCGATCCATTTGTTTATTCTTATTTTATCAGAGGCTGGAAGTGAGCATTTGTGTGTCACTTTTACTCTATCCTAAAACACTGATGTTCAGTGATTTAAAGGAAAATCACAAAGCATTATGCAATAGCTAATCTTTTACATTCAGCTGAAATGAAATAAAATGTACTGTGCTCAGCAAGTCTGAAAACTCTACAATACCAAGGAGCAAGTCCTTGCTATTAATCAGGAACCATTGCTGTGCACTTACCACGGGGAAGGAAAAAGAGAATGTGATAAGCATCTTTTTTAGCAACAGTAACAGTCTGGTACAATGTTGATATAAAACAGAAAAATGTCCTTGTTGTACAACATCTTATTGGACTTCCAAGTTGCAGAATCTCTTCAGTTACTGGTAGAATAAGTTAAAAAGTACTTTAAGTTCATCATGTCCCAGTTCAGCATCCAATCATGAACTGCCATTCATCTTTTCAAGTAGTGAGACTCCTTCTCAACTATATAAAATTTAATTTATAAAATGTATTCCTCATTAAGGAAAGTAAAACATCTAATACTTGGTGTTTTGGTTTTTTTTTTTCCCAAGCTAACAATTTCACCTCATTAGTTACCTTTTCTGACCTTCATTGGGCAGCCAGAATAGTGTGTTTTGGCCACTTGAAAGTCTATTATTTCTTTAAATAACCTCATCAGGTTTTATGAAATGCACCACTACCTGATATGCTTAAGAGGGTGATAATGTTGCCGTTCATGTCATTCTTATTCTCTTATTTTCCTTCTCAAGACTTTGTTTTGGCCGCGGCAACAATTAATTCTGGTGAAATGCTTGAGAATAGAGTAGTGTAATTAGTAAAAGCCACAAGGGTCCAGTTCTGCGATTAATGTGTGCTCCTTGCTGGTTCTCAAGCCACCCTAAATTAGGAGACTGCATCTGTCACTGAGATGCCAGTAGAGTTTTGTGTCATTATTTGCTGGCTACATTGTTTGGCCATTTTTCAGCTAAAAATGATAGGCTGGAAAAAAAAAATCACTCTTTTTCAGTGACCTTCTTGGGGCTTTAAACTGTAGTATGGGAAGCAAGGCAATTGCTCAAAATTAAAACAATCTCTCTTGTTGAAGAAAGGGAGTGATTTCAAAAGTCAAAGTTGATCATTTAAAATGACCCACATAAATGACAGATACAAAACGTGGTGCCCTCTACAATAAAACTCCAAGACAGAACACTCCAAGCTTCTTTGGGTTTTTATTCAGTGATTCTATATCTACTATGTTCTGGTCTTAGTAAGGAAAATATAAAGCTCTCGCTGTTCATTTTAAGATTTTGAATAGCTTCCACTGCTGTAATATCACCTTTGCAGTCTGTGCAGGCCTTTCTGCCAGGAATGTGGAGATGTTGAGGTGAAAGCCATGGATTCAATCATGGATATATCTTATCATCGATATATTTGATCTGCATTGCTGCTATTGCTTTTATTTATTTGCAGTTATCCCTGCTACTTTAGTCTGGAATCAGAAAGAAAAGTCAATCTATTTCTTTTAATATCTACATATATGTATCACCACTATAAAAAAAAAAAAAAAAAGGTTGTGTAGGGAAATTTGTTGTGCTTTAAATTATTATTTTGCCAGCCTGACAGTTATGTGCGACCCACCTCCTGATGGTAAGTTTGCAGTGGCACAAATGGCTGAATTTAGTAAAAAAAGTTTCTCTCAATTGAATAATTGTAACTCCCCTGGACAGATAAATGGGTAGATCATACCCTTTCTCTACAATTGTAGCATCTCCCTCTGTGAACAAACCTTTTTTGTCAGGAGTAACGCATTCCTTTGGGTTAGCAACACTTTCTTGAAAGGTCAAGGAGCAGATATTGATAGGAAAGGACCATCCAGCCCTCACATCTCTATTTCTTTGTTCTCTGGTGGAGCAATGCCACATTCTGCATCCTGTGAGTGTTCAGCGACGGAGGTAGAGCCCTCTGCTCGGCAGTACTATCCCTGGCAGATGGGGCTCTTTCTCTGTAATTACTTACCAGAAGAAAACCACACTTCAGTATTTGTCTTTAAGATCAAATGCAGGCCCGCTGGAATTAGTGAGCCGTAGAAAGAGACAATATAAAAGCTTCCATTTAGAGCATCCTCATTGCATGACCCAACACCACTGGCGTTGGCAGCTAATCCAAAGTCAGTGAAATAAAAGGCCTTTTTCTTATGAGAGATCTTAAACAGTCAAAATAAGTCAGATATGAGACGTCGATATACAACCAAGGGTCTTTATCAGTTGTTGATAAAATGCTGTAGACAATCATGAAGAACCAGGGCAAAGGATATACTGCAAAATAATAATAGTTTAATTTCTGTGGTTTTCTCTCAGTTTCATGCCACAGAAGAAGGTATACTGTCTTCAGAAAAGTTAGTTTTATCTCTAACTTTCCATTGTCAGGTGATAAATGACTTACAAACTAATTAACTTTCCCCTTGAAAATGTCAATTTCCAAATGGTCATTAGGCCTTAGAAGCATAACACAAAATAACATTCTTATGTAAGTGAAAAAAATTAATTTAATATAGCAGTCCTTCTTTAACACAAAGCTTCTTTTCATCCAGAGCTACCAGTGTTTCTGGAGGATTACTAAACAGTTATTACATGTTGAGAATGATTGCTGTGTGTCCAGAAATTCAAGCCCTAATGAAAAATTCATCCAGAGGAAGCCGTACAACTGTCGTTTTATTTTCCAGAGAAGCCGGAGAATAGAAGTTCACCAGTTTCATTATATTTCAGTGGCAATTGGCACATAACTCCTACTGGCTTTTTGAAAATCTTAGCCTGTGGGTACTAACCTTCATGACACTACACAAGATGAGGAGAGTAACCATTTGGTACAAAATATATGGGTTTAGTTCTTTTTTGGCACAGGCATAGTGAAAGAGGAAAAACACAACTGCCTTAATGGTATGTAACCATTAGGTTTGTTACCAGAAAAGCCCCCCAAATACAGCCTATTTACTCACAATAAGGAGAATCTGATGAAATCTTTTTCTTTTTTTTTTCTTTTTCTTCTTCTGTCAGCCTGCCCCAGTGTAGCCAACACTAAGAGCTAAAGAGAAGCAGCAAGAGATGAACAAGCTATAACCCGTCCTTTTGTCTGAGCTCAGATTTCTCCTACAAATGGCGATCAGTGCAAATAAATACTAACTCACCTAGAAATTCTTCTCAATTTGCGTACAATAAGTTTACTGATCTTTATATCTTAAAATAGTCCCCATTTAGCATTAATTACCTCCTGTGCTAAAAAAGCCCAGAAGAAGAAGGATACTTGTGATGCCTATTTATACACTTTTAATAGCCAGGCAGTAGGGGAAAACTAATGAAAGTTCAACTTTCCATTTATTGCAGCAGATGTATTTAGACAGGTATGGTTAGAAATTAACATGTTGGCTACAATTAGTATTTAGCTATTAGGCTGCCAGCTTTTTTCTGTAAGTATGTTTTATAACAGATGTGCTAACTTTTGGAGAACTAGCACTCTTGTAAGTCTTTGGGGGCAGTTTATATTGTTTTTCCCTTTATACCATAAGCTTCTGTAAAAAATGTGTGTTCTGTTGTTCTCATAAATCTCAGAGCCTGGTAGGAATATTGTAAAATTGCAGTTCAGTGTTTAATGTTCATGCAAGTCCCATGGTATGGCTGATAAATAGTGGGGGAAGATGAGAAGTGCTGGGGATATGCTTTTATTACTAATGCTTCTTCTCCCTTATTGTAGATTAAAAACGTAACCCAACTGCTTTCAATTTTCTGCAGCTAATTTCTGCAGCACACTGACCTTCCAGTATGTTGAGCTTTTCCTTATCTGTGTATCTTTGCTTTTATTTTTCAGGATGCTACACTGCTTTTTCTATTCCAGCCACCAAACTTGCCCCAATTAGCAATGCTTTCTCCTCTGTAGGTGCTATATTGAGTGTGTAACACAGACCAGAAAGAAATCACATGGAAAGAAACCTCCTAATCACCCATCACTGGACAACTGTACTGAGTTTTAAAGAAAAATGGATGGTTTTTAGTATTTGGGGATAGGTGATGTCAAACAGCCAAGGGTAAATCTCCAGTTGGGCTCAAACCCTCACTCCAGTACCTTACGCTGCTGGGTGTGCTGAACAAAAACCTGGTAGAAAAGGGTTATTTTTTCAGTCATAACAGTTCCCCTTTTCTGCTACTGTAAAGAGCCAACCATTCAAAAAGAAGAGTCTGGCACAAGGTGGAACTCAATAGTTGGTAGATACAGACTGGTTAAGATGGTGTAAGAAAAAGCACATCGAACCACAGCGGTGGGTGCCGTTGAGCTCAGGGTTCAGCATTTTGCTTCCCAGGGATTCAGGAGAAATGCTTCCTAAGACTTCTGTTGTGTATAAATTGGACCATGTGGTCACCATGTCATGCATAAGCGTTACATGATATTTAATGCATTCTGGTTTGAAGGTTCATGTTCATTCTTGTTACTTTATGGGTAGTGTTTTCATTAAATATATTTTTTTCTGATGTCTTGATTTTAGAACATATAATTAAAATATACCTGTGGTATCCTGTTGCTTAATTTGCAGTTTGTTTAAAAATTATAGCTCAGTTTCACATGCTTCATTTAGCAAAAATGACCAATAGATGGATTAATTTATGCTAATAAGATATGCTTTGGTATCAGCAGTATTTCAGCTGCATGGGTTCTCCCTGGATCCCGATGGTCTACTAATTTAACTGCTTATTGTAATACATGTATAGTTGCCTTGGAAAACTTATCTTGAACTGCTGCTTTGATTGTGCTTGGATTCATCTTAATCTTTTTTTATTTTTCCTTCAGCTGTCAACTAAGCCTTAATCTCTGCGAGCTTCTTGCTTTGCTTGTTTGCTGGTTTAAGTATTAATGAGCGTTATTTTACTGTCAGTGCTAATTGGTCGAGTAATTTTCAAATTATACTGTGCACTCAATCCTTAGTTTAGATGACTTTGGATAAAGCAGGCAAATTAGGCAACTGAAGGCAATTAAAGGTTTATATTTATTAAGGACAGTCCCCCCCCAGATCTCCCTCCCACTGCGTCGTACCCCTTGGTTGAGTAAAGAAATCCTAAATAAATGCCAACACGCAGCTCTGAATTTGCTTGAATGAACAGGCTTTTCATGTTCAGGCAGTGATTGATGACCTCTGTAAATGTCCTTTTTTTTTTTCTGTTATCCACAAATGCTATTTTCAAAAAGCTTATTTAATACCCTGCAATCTTAACGCAGACAGAATTACAGTAGGCATTTTGCAAGCAAAATGGCTTAAAACCTAGGGCTACTGGAATTTCCCTTCTGCCTCTCAATGGAATATTAAACATTTACATTCCTAAATAACAATTTAAAACCAAACTTCAGCTATGTCTAAACCAGTGCTTTGTGCAGGCATTGTGGAATTGAAAAGGACATGGAAGATCATCATCAGGGGAGAAATGAGTACAAATCCCAATGTTAATTTTGTCCAGGAGACGTATAAGAATCCATTTCCAGATAACAAGCTGTCTGTGCTTCCCTGCTGAGTTCAGTTCAATGGGAGTCGCATAAAACCCCAGATTATCTATACAAAGCAAGCCCATTTTCAAGTTGTAATTTTTAACCATGCATTAGTTAAAGCAGATCCATAATCCCCCATCAATATTAACTTTCATCCTGGGAAATGTCCAGACCCCTTCACGGACATCAGGATTACTTCAGTATCCTGTTTGTTTTATCTGATGGAATATTAAAAAAAAAAATAAAAAATAAAAAATCAAATAGGGGAAATGTTTTTAACTTCTCTGCCTGCTTTTGAAAATCAGATTACCTGATGACAAATGTTAAAAGTTCTCATGCATCATATTTGTATGTTATTTACCTTATTTATAACTGTGCATTTCAGGGTCCTTTTGTTGGATGAATACCATTAATCGCTATGACTTGAATATGTACATTCCATAGGTAAATGGATCGGCAAGATTTCAGAAGCAGTAAAGCCCACCCAAAAGTTTCACCCCATTGAGGCACTTGAGCCTGGAACTGAATATACAGTTCGTCTAGTGACTAAGAATTGGGTTGATAATAATAGCATTTTTGAAGATGTAATTGAGACAAGGGGGAGAGGTGAGACATGAAACCCTTCAAGGTGATAAAGATTTCTTTGG
The DNA here is from genome assembly GCA_013400375.1 of Thinocorus orbignyianus. Lineage (NCBI taxonomy): Eukaryota > Metazoa > Chordata > Aves > Ciconiiformes > Thinocoridae > Thinocorus > Thinocorus orbignyianus. The sequence continues at coordinate 251,464 of VXBW01005443.1, read as the reverse complement.
AATGTCAATAAATATTGAGGTTGCATCTTACGTTGTGTAGTGAAAGTGTCCCAAAGTCATCATTTTGCTGTGTGGTGGTCGTTTTGTGGTGTGTTTTTTTAAGTTGCCCCTTGCACTTGAATTCCAAGGGAACTTAAAGGCATCCCTTGTTCTCGGCTGAGTCCTGTGCTTGATGTGACACACAACAGCCTGGAACAATTAGAAACCTTTAGAAAACAGTTTGCCCTCTTAAGCGATTTTGAAGGGGTAGTGCTGGGATATATTCAATTTTGAGTGTGCCAGTCCAGTGGTTTGCATGTAGCGGGTGCACTTTTAACTCTATTTCTTTTGCAAAACTGCTTTTGCATGAGAGGCTTAACAATTCTCTGTTTAGCTTTCCTATTTGGCATTAATCCTTTGAGTCAACTACTCTCACAGAATTACCTTTCCAAAACGTCTCTATTGTGCCTTGTAGACTGCTCATTCCCCTTAAATCTAAAAAAGTCGTGCTCTGGACATTTTCCTGTCTTGCATTTCTTTAAATTGAACACAATAAGTAGTCATAGTCTGATTAAATTAAGATTCACTGAAGAAGATGTTATGTATTCGTGTAATAGTTGGGTGATGCCCTTTCCCTCTGATTAATTTTCTTATTTTTTTCCCCACTCTTCTTCTGTTTCACAAAGCCTATGCTGGCATTTATGATGGAATTTCCACCCAGGGGTGGTTTATTGGACTGATGTGTGCCATCGCTTTGCTCACCCTACTGCTGCTAACTATTTGCTTTGTCAGACGAAATAAAGGAGGCAAATATTCAGGTAAATGGATTTATTGTCCTTTCGCTATGTTCACACGTTAATAACAAGCATCCTTCAGACTCTGGAGGCTGCAAAGCCGCAAGCAGAAACATCCAATTAGGATTTGTAGCTTTTGATAAATATCCGCGGAATGGATTCTAATGAATATAAGCGAAACTGTGCTCTCCGGGTGAGATAGCGCTGTGTGCTGGTCAGAGATCTTGCTAAAGCCTTTGATGCTGCTCGTTGAATCTTCCCGTATTTAATCCACCCATAGAGCCAAGGTCCTCCACCAGCTGCACCTCTGAGCCTCCGTTGCCCGGGCTCCCTTTCCACATGAAAGTTGCTACCTGGCATACAGACAGAACTTCCATGGGCACCTGCTTGACAGGAGAGTATTTTGCTAGAAGTAACTCCATAATTTTCAAAGCAATGAGTAAGGAGTTAAGTAAAAATGATTAAGTATAAATCTGGTTGCTTGGAGAAGTGATAGATGCCCCTTCACAACATTCCAAGTCAGATTGGATGGGGCTTTGAGCAACCTGGTTTGAGTTGAAGATGCTTATTGCAAGGGGGTTGGACTGCATGACCTTTAAAGGTCCCTTTCAACCCAAACTATCCCATGATTCTAAAAACACTTGCTACCTTTCTTAAAACTTAAGGAATGGCCCCCAAACCCTTGGTGGAGGCATGCTGGTTGTGTCCAGCCAGACATGCAGCATGAGCTGCTGCCCTCCAGGTTGGGCTGTAGGTGATGGCAGGTGGTTTTACCGTTGCACCTGCGAAAAGAAAAGTCCGCAGTGGAACCCAGCATACAGATCTGTGCTTTATTTTATTTGTACAGTGAAAGAAAAAGAAGATTTGCATCCAGATCCCGAAGCTCAATCAATAAAAGATGAAATCTTTGGGGAATATAGGTAAATAGGACTTGCTTTAACAAGCGTTTGTGTTTGTTGGGGTTTTATTTGTTCCAGATGTCGTCATTATTTAAGACATTTTTATAGCATGCAATTAATGCTGTTTTTCACTTTCAAAGCAATCCTCATAGGAGTGGATAATAGTAGGAACATAAAGGTATATCCAGCATCCTTAAATCCGTCCAGGTTGGGATATAAGTAAATGTTGATGTATCAGTGGCTATTTTCACTTGTTTGTTTTTTTTTGTTGTTGTTGTTGTTTTTCTCTTTTATTTATTTATCATTGTATGAATAATGTAAATATATATGATAATTTGGGTTCCTGCTGTAATTTCCAATTGAAAGACTTTTGTGTCTTCAGTGGGTCTGAAACTCAGTCAGGCCAAAATGTGGGGTATGTTCATTTTGGGGAAGAAAACAAAGAAAAGTTTGAAACAGAGTGAGAAATGGCAAAAAACCAAACCAACCTCACTACAGATGTTTCTGTGGGAGAGCTGAAATGATCACTTTGGCTGATTTAAAATAATTAAAGCTTACAATGTTATCTAACTGTGGTATGAAGAAAAAAAGATTACTATAGGAACCATGCTGGAAAACTGGTGTCACTGGCCTTAAGGGCATAAAATTTCTGTTGACATTCCACTTATATATACTACATTATTTGTACTGGAATAGGGTTTTTTTTCTGCATAATTTCATCTTTATTTAATTTTTAATGCTTTCTAATGGGACAAATATTTAGAAAGGTAAGAAAGTCCTGAGGTTAATAACTTTGACCCCTTCCTTTCCCCCCAAACTCCAAGCTTCTCTTTTTTATTAATAGAAATGCCATATGCAGAAAAGTAGCAAATATTTTTACTGTGTTGATTATACATGTTATTGATTATATGCTGAAGAGGTAAAGCTCAGGTGCGTTTCTCTGTTCTTCCTTAGATAACATTACCAAAGCTTTGACACTGAGTTGGCATCAGCAACAGCCCTAATTGAGTAATTACCTACCTAGTTCAGAGACCTAATTTGGGGATTTTTTTTTGGTAATTTTTTAATCTATGTTCCCAGTCTCCCCAAATATTGTGTTCAGTCAGCAGAAGTCAGACTGCTTTTGTTGTTTTTCTATTAGGAGGCACGGCCAGTGAAATTTCCTTTTTTTTTTTTTTTCCTGAATTTTGGTGATGGATTTGTCCTTTGTCATGAAATTTCCATTGAACATTGGCTGCATATGAGCAGATGCAGATGCTCTGATTCTGCTTTTGTCTTTCCCTATTTTTCTCCTTTGGCAGAGAGAAACTCCATCACAGTTATAGTAAGATAACAGGAGGCAAAAAAAAAA
>VXBW01005443.1:208230-239019 GCA_013400375.1 Thinocorus orbignyianus | reverse complement strand
AAATTTACATAAAGTGCAGTGAAATCAGATCATTTGACACACTAATGTGGAGAAAAAAAAAAAGCCAAAAAACAAAACCCCACTTTTTTCTTTAAGGTTCTTGAGGAAAAATAATTATTATAATTTTATAATAATAATAATAATATTATTATAATAATTATTGCAAAGCATAGTGTCAGCAAAGGGATCTGGAATTGGGGATGACAAGCAGAGGGGGAATAGCTCTACAACACAGGTCTTAAGGAGCTGGATAGAGGGGAGGGAAAGAATAGTGGCAGTTATTAAAGCCCCCTGTTTTTGTTCTTTCTTCCATGAGAAGTAACTTCAGTGATTTTCACTGCAAGTTTGAGGAGGGGAGATCTTCTGGTGAAAAACGGTTTCATGTTCCATAACCATCACTTGTTGAGGACTTTAATTTTTCTCAATATGTTTCTTGAATATTTTTTTTTTATTTAAAAGAACCAAACANAACTCAGCATGGAACCGAGAGGCCACTAAGTTAATAAATTTACATAAAGTGCAGTGAAATCAGATCATTTGACACACTAATGTGGAGAAAAAAAAAAAGCCAAAAAACAAAACCCCACTTTTTTCTTTAAGGTTCTTGAGGAAAAATAATTATTATAATTTTATTATAATAATAATAATATTATTATAATAATTATTGCAAAGCATAGTGTCAGCAAAGGGATCTGGAATTGGGGATGACAAGCAGAGGGGGAATAGCTCTACAACACAGGTCTTAAGGAGCTGGATAGAGGGGAGGGAAAGAATAGTGGCAGTTATTAAAGCCCCCTGTTTTTGTTCTTTCTTCCATGAGAAGTAACTTCAGTGATTTTCACTGCAAGTTTGAGGAGGGGAGATCTTCTGGTGAAAAACGGTTTCATGTTCCATAACCATCACTTGTTGAGGACTTTAATTTTTCTCAATATGTTTCTTGAATATTTTTTTTTTATTTAAAAGAACCAAACAAAACTCATTAATTTTTTTTTTTTAATGCATTTTTTAACTGCTCCAAGTATGTAGATGAGAAAATTCTTAATGATGTGATGGTTGCAGTCACAATGCCTCTTAACTGCTTGGTTTTACACTTTTTTTTTTTTTTCTTTTTTACTGGCATTTTCTACATGTCATTAGAGCTGAGCTGTGCCAGGTTTGGCCGTGCTGCTGCTCTCCTGGGCAGGGATTCGCTCTCCCAGGGCAACAGGGGCTCCATGGGTTTACCTGAGTTTGATTTTTCTGAACCTCCAGTCCCAAGACTTGTGAAAATATGAATAATAGAAAACTTAACTGTTCTGTTTTCAGATTGTTTCAATAGAGGAAAAACCCAAACACATACACTCTGCCTCAAGGAATAAAGCTCATCAAGCTCAGCCAGTGATTTATTGAGACTATTAAATTTCAGATATTTTGAATTTTTTTTTGAAGAAATAGTTGCCAAAAAATCTCACTGACCTTGCAGACCTTTGAAAGTGTGAACCCATGAACCGAAAGATTCAAAAAGCCACGGGGAATGGAAGAAGAGCAGGCTAATTATTTAAATATGCAGGATTGTGATTCTGTGCCTGACTCTAACTTTCAACACAGAGATTTTGAAAGTCTCGGGGAGAAGCCTATGTTTTGACTAATTTTGGCAAACCTCATAAAAATATGAATTTCTCAGTCCTATTATTTATGAGTTTATATTTATCTATGTCTCTCCTTGCCAAATGTTCTGAACATTAAAATTTTCTCACGTGCAATTTAAGTCTTCTGTTCAGGAAACTTTAAACTCCACGGGCTCGTTTCATCAGCCTGTTATCAGTGCCCATTGTATTTTCAGGTTTCTGCCATTTTGACAAGACATAGCTGAATCCGTTTCTTCTTATAATCAAGATAATAACTAGTAAAAATTGATGGATTTTGCTGCAGTTGAAAATACAGACTAATTCTCGCCATAATTATCAAGTCTTTAAATGGTAATTGCACACTGTTACCATCTATCTGCTGTCAAATTTATTTCAGTAATTGACCTCCTAGTCCAGGAATTAGAGACAGACTTTGATTATTGGTTCAATTAGTCTTAAAGCATCATGTCTATTCTTTTTTTTTTTCTTCTTTTTTATTTTTTTTAAGGTATTTCAGTTATCCAGCCAGTCAAAGAAAGAACTAAGGGTGTAAACGTGTGGCTGAATATTTCTTCTCTTTCACTTTCTACCAGTACCTGCTGCGTCTCACTGTAACCAACATGTATAAGATTCATTGATGAGGTTTTTGATAAGGAAAATATTGAGTGATTTTTGTCCTCATTTTTGTGTTTTTTAGTTTCAACCTTCATTTTTCTTGGACAAGGGGCTGGGCTTTACTGCAGTGTGGTTGCCCGTAGGACATCGGCTGTTTCTGAGCTGTGTGGTTGGGCTGCTCCACCCCCAGCACTCCCCAGCTGAGGTCTTCCCATCGGGGCTGGGGTACTGCTCTGGGTAGGGTTTTGGTTTCCTTCCAGGAAAGAAAAAAATACACATAAAAACAAGCAAAAAAACCCCCCACAACCCACCCGAGGAGACAGGTACGCGTCTTACAGACTCTATTGTACTCATATTTTCCAATACGAGGAAGGCAGAGAGAAGAATATATATTTTCTAGGACTGTTACAACAACAGAGGCTTTACACAGAAGGGGCCTGATTTGGGGGAACAGAAGAAAGAGAAGAAGTTCTGCTTTCTTGATGTCCATAGCCACAGAGATGGAGAAATGTGCAGCTTCACTTGTTCCATGCTTCTTGTACAGAAGTGCTATGGATTTGCACAACAGTATCTGGCTTGATTTTACTCATGTAAATTAAAAAAAAAAAAAGTACATGTCAGTAAGGGCCAAATGTAAATGTGTCTTTCATTTCTTGTAATTTATTAACTATTTAGCTGGTACTTTTTCTTTCTTTCTTTCTTTCTTTTTTTTTTTTTTCCTTTATAGAAAGGAATTAAAGCCCTGATTGACTCCCTGAGCTGGGAGCGTGCTGTTTTCTGTGGAAATGCTTATGTTGTAGCTGGGAGAAGTGGAAGGAGAGAGGGAGATTAGTAGAGAAAATAAAACTCTTGTCCAAGTGAAGTTGTCTATGCAATCACCATGCAAGTCCAGCTTGGACTTTCCAGCTGAATTAATCACTTACTGTAAGTTCTATGTGTAAAGGTGGATTTTAGACTAAAGCCATGCCTGACAAGCAGCTAAAAGGGCAAAGAGATTTGGGGTGGAATTAATTCAGTATTGGACCTGATCTTGCCTCGGAGGGAGGAAATAAAAACACTCTACTGGTCTTACACCTGCCCTTCCCTCCTTTCCCCCACATTAGCACTTCTTCCCCCTGCATGTTCTCCCTGCGGAAATTCAGAGTATTGCATCAGTTTGCCTGCAAATATATTTTTTCAGCTTTTGTTGCACGTACAGGAATGAATGTTCACACAGCAATGGAAGAAAAGGAAGGAAATGAAACAAGCCTCTTCTCTGATTTCTACCTTAAGGTGAACAGTAAGCAGTAAAACAAAATAAAAAAAAACCCTTAAACTGTATGTAACAGATATGTGATATAGACTGAAAAAGTCTGTTCCTTTATGGTGATATTTTATTCAGTTCTACCTTAATTTTAATCATCATTGCGAGGCATCCCTGAGCTACATTTTACAATGCAGATCCCTCCAGGCTGGTAATGAGAGCGGTGTAGCACGGCCATCTTTCACGCAGCCATCTTCTGCAGCCCAAACCATCTGCTGGTGACACAACCCAGAAGTCACGCTTGGCTTTTTTTAATTCCAGATGATCACCGTTCGGTAACTTCTCTTCACAAGAACAAAACTATTTCTAAATATAAAACAAATGCAGCCTGGAACTGCATATTCTGCAGTATTCACCTGGTGTTTCAGCTCCCTGCTATTATCCCAAAACCCTTCTGTTCTTTGCCAGTCGGAGCAGAGAAGCAAGTGTTGCTGTGGTTACACCGGGGAAATAGGCAGATGCTGCAACATGCATGATGACTCTTCCAGGAAATGCTCCGAGATAATTACAAGTAGCAATTGCGCCAGGGATATTGCTTGTTCCTGTGTCTCTTCAGATAATAACTTTTATAACCTCCTTGGCTGCGTCCTCTGGAAGGATTTGAGGGTATGGGGATTGTAAGAAGTCACCTGAGATGATTATTTTGCTGTCTCTTCTCCCTCCTGGCCTGAATGACAGCCTTCCCTGTGCCTCAGTAACCTGTGCTCTGTCTCTCCCCTCCAGTTCTTGAGCTTTAACAGTATTTCAGCACCTATTTTTTTTTTTATTCTTGAAACTTTGTCTGATTGAGGATTTAAAACTAGACCGTCAGAACAGCTTAAACACCTGAGCTTGGTGTTTTGCTGCAAGTGTGCTTTGGCAATGTCAGGTTGATGACTGGACAAAATGGTCTTAAAAGTTCTTTCCAACTTAGACAACTCTACTATTAGATGCTTGACTTCAGTGGGTATATGGGTACAGCTGAATTTTAACACTAAACTTTACCACCACCTTGTAGCTCCTTTCCCGGGTGTGTGTACCCCCAAAATCTCTTGCTCTTAATGATGCAAAGCACTTTGTGCATGTGCGGGGGGAAGGATTTCCAGCAGAGTTTGTTTGTCTCCTCATGGCTTTGCTTCTGCAGGTATGATCAGGGAAGACCTAACTGGGTATCGTGGCAGAAAGATATTGGTCCATGTTCTCCTCTAGCAGGGCAGCCTGGGAATGAGGACCCTGTGACAGGAGGTGGGACATGGAGACCTGACCCACCTGAGGGTGGAGACCCTTTACCAAACGAGTGGGTGGCAAGAGTGGGGTGATATAAATAAACAAATCTTGGAGGCGGGGGGGGAAGACATCCTTTAGTCTGATTTCAGCATTATTTGCTACACTCACCTAAAGGTAAAATGGAAAAGCTTCAAAGAGGCACAAGATTTAAGACATGTGCAAAGCATCTTAAGCTTCAGCGTTCTCCATTTTCTGGGACCTGGCTCCTACAGAGGCTGGGAAGGGACGTGCCCACATCTGTCCCGATATGTTTGTAAGGAGTCCAAGCATCATACCTAAAGCTTGAGAAAACAGTGGTGGAAATGCCATCTCTTCCTCTTCCAAGTCATCTGTGAGAACTGGCCTTCAGTCAATACATTCATTACATTATTAAAAAAGTATAAACAATCAGGGAATTCAGAATTCCCCCTCTCTGTAACTTTGCCATCACATCAGAGTTGCCAAATATATGTAATTATTCCACCTGCCACCCCTCCACCTCCAATACAAAACAACAAGCTTAGCTGCTTCTCTGAGACTATTCATTTTCACCACATCAGGAACTTATTAATTCTTGATGAGAATTCAAGCATTAATCAATTCCTGATTGAATCCTCCCCAGAGGGAAAGAGGAGAAACTGGGCCAGATTTGCCTTTTGGCTGCTCTGAGCTCTGTGCCTGACTTAACACGCACGGCAACGGTGGTATAATCGGTCTGCCCAGCTCCGACTCTGCACCAAATGCATCTTCACAGTTAATGGGAGACTCTGAAGATGATCTCTGTGTTACAGGTACTGTCTGATGAGAAGAAAGTGACCAGAGCCCCTGCAGTGCTTTACCTTTGCAGTCCTTCTGCGGTAGCCACAGCAGGTAGCCTTGAGAATAGCCCCAGGGTTGCTCTAACGAAGGTCAGGCAAGCACAGTGCTGCAAAGAGACCAGGGCAATTAAAAGGGAGGAAAGAAAAAAAAAAGAAAAGAAAAGAAAAATATATATTTACAGCATCCTTCAGCTGGGTTTCACGCATTACAGTCATACATGTGGGTCTGGCCAGTAGGTAAGGATGCAGCAGGAGGACTGAGCACTGGAGGTCTGAGTTGTATCTGGTGTCAAAGAGACTCATTTTTCTATGGGTCTAAAGTCCCAGTCAGTTTAGATTCAAGGATGACAGATTTCTGCAGCAGGGCTGGAAATCGTGCCCTTGCTTGCTCTTTAGAAGTTCTCATATTGAAGCTGTTTGCCTCTAGTGCGAATCTTACAAGTATACTGTCTGCGTTAAAGGTAAATCAAGTCAGACTTTTAAACTGAGCTTTCCTCATGGTTTCATTTAGTCATGGCATACTGAGGCATTTGCGTTTAGATTTACACAGTTGACCCACTTCCCTGTAACCATATTTTGCAGAAGAAGGAAGTTTACCTGTGAGATTTGTAGAGCTGTCTAGATGAATTTTACTTTACAGCTCCATGTCATTTATTTTATGACTAAGTTGCAATGAATTAGAAATAATTTACCATTGTGTTAAAGGTTTGCCCTGTTTTCCTAGGGAGCCCAACTTCCCTTATTTTCTTAGACATCTCATGAAAAGTAAAATGTGATGACTTCAATTTCAAGGTGAATTAGACATGGCACAAGCTCTAAAGGGATACCTACAATATGCTTAATTTGAGCTGCGCTTTCATTGTCAGCTTGTATATCTCTGGACTTAGAAGTGTGGGTTTATTGTGACGGGGAGTTTCCAGTAAGTTCACTATTGTTTCTTCAGGAAAAATTTTCTCTTCCTCTCCTCGCCCTGCAGACAGAAATCCAGTCAGACTGTGTTCATGCTCAATATATTTCCAAATTTTAGTGTTTACATTTCCTTTTTTTTTTTCTTTTCTTTATTATTCTACTCAGAAATTCAGCACATCAAGCAGGTTTTGCATGGACAATGTCGCATTTCCCTGGCAAAGGGAATTTTTTGATATGAGGTCTTACTAGAGAAAAATGGTAGATGGGACGGGAAAGCCAGTTTTCCTTCTGCTTGTCTTCTTGTCCCAGCATGTCACTCTGCTGTCTACAGCTAGAGATGGTGTTGGTCAGGTCACTGAAGCTGGTAGCCAGAGCTGATGTTGTTTTGCAGTTCCTGCTGCTTCACTCGTACATAAACCTGCCTTTTGGAATCTTTTCTTTGCAAAGTGCTTGGAAAACTACAGATAAAAGTGATTTATATAAACTGCTCTTGTTGGTTTTCTCCCTTGTTCCAGAAAATAAAAAACTTAAAATATTCTCTTATGAAGAAGATGTCAAAGAAGAACATCTAATTTCTATTAATTGCAAGAGAACCAGTTGTTTATGTCCCCATTGGTGGCTGCTGTCCTCACCAGGGAGGGTTGTGCAGAAAAGGCAGCACCTGGTGGGATGAGAATGAGCATCCTTGGTTCATGATAGCTACAAGGCTGTTCTCTGCTCTTTTAGGGTAACAAAACTGTTCTCCCAAAGCCCGGTGTCTGCACTGGACCTGCCGGTCAGCATGGCCAACTCTCCCTCATTTCTGAGTACGAGCTCTGAGGATGGACCTGCTATGCTCAGCCTCAGTTGGCTTGTTCCTTCCTACCTCTTTCCTGCTTGTGCAGTTGAAAATTGAGGTTCATTTTTCTTCCTTCCAACCCCTTCAAAGCCAGCCTCTGCCGCTTTGAAAAGACAGCGGCTGGAAGCAGTAACCTTGCCTGCATTAGTGTAACCCTGCTTTGAGCACGAACTGGGTGAGCCAGGGCTGCAGGAACCCTCCTGCCCAAGCCAAAGAAAAGGCAGGTTCAGAGGGGAATCAGAGCCTGGGACAAGGACAAAGTGTCTGGGCACTTCCTCTGGGCTCGAACAAAGAGCTGAGCTAACCTGAGAGATAGCTACTTGAGAAACTACAGAAGAGTAGAGCTTTCTAAGCTACTTTATTCAGATTTTCTGAATTGTGGTGGAAACGTAGCCCTGGGAGAATCACATGGGAATGGGGTGAGCTTTAACCTCGCTGTTGGGTGCCGGAGCAGTAGAGCTGGAGGGCTCTTGGTGGTATGGGGAGGAGCAGCCACCTCTACATCAACTCTCTGTCGTTTTGGGCTTAAAGTAGTGAGATGTTTGCTGCTTCTTTGTGTCTTGGAGAACACTGCAGCACCTTTGCAGTGCTGAGGCATCACCAGCTGTGCCTATCTTGGCAGGCTTCAGATACCCACCATGGTGGTGATGACGGTGATTTCTGCTGGGGGTAACAGCTTTGCAGCTTCTGTTTTCACCTGTGAATGGCTCCAGTGGATTTAAAGAGGTGAAAGAAGAAAAGTGTCCAAATTATCTTCTCAAAGATCCTTCCTGCTCTAAACGTGAAGGGAAATACCCTGACAGTAACAGCATAAAATAGGGATTTGGGGTTTATGGGATGCTGTCCTGCCTCCTCTGGAAGGAGAAGATCTCTATTTTGACCAGCCTCAGCAAGGACAGTGTGAGTAACTGAGAAGAAAGTATAGAAAAAAACTTTTTTTTAAAAAAAGGTCAGTAGGGGACTGAGGGAGCACTTAAAATGAAGATGTCAGCAACGGAATGGAGATTTATCAATTCTAGTGACCTGTATAAACAGATGAGAGCAATTGTAGTGATCAGTTATAACCATGTAAATTTAATTAAATTGGTATTGCTTGCAGGAAATAGAGAGTATTGAATATAACAATTAGTGGCTCTTTCTGTTCTTGCGGAAGAAGCAAGCAGGCAGAAGGCAGAGGGAAATGGCACTTAGAACAGAGTGCATTACCCTTGTCAGTCACAGGCAATTAATACAAATGAACCATCAGCGTTTGAGTTCAATTTTTCTAATAGCTAAAATACAAGATGGGGCACTTGATCATGTCTGCTAGGAAAACAAATCCCACAGGAACTTTTTCGCTCTCTGTTTTGCAGCGTGTGCTTGCAGGGGAGGAGAATAACCGCAGGATGGCAGGGTACTTTCCTTGGAGAGGCAGATGGGGAAGGTCTCAGGCGACTGGTAGGAGATTCCCCTTGGTATTTCTAAAAAACTGCAGTTGGCATTTCCCAAACTTGAACAGAAGGTAGCTCTATATAAGATCCCATCTCCACGGCAAGAGATTAATTGATCACTGAATGAGAAGTTAGTGGTTGCTCAGTGCAGGGAAGCATGGTTTGATTGTGTCTAGTATATGCTATTGGGGGTGGAAATCTCAATAATTTATTTACTGTTCTTCAAAAGATCAAATTTCATGAAGATAAGAACAATAATACTGCCCTAATTCCTTCCTTTCCTCTCCCCCCTGCTCCTTTGCAAAGTACTCTATAAAAAATGGTGAGTGGGTTGAGTAGGAGCATTGAGGAGAGAATATAAATGCAGAGTTGAACCCGGCAAAGTTGATGAGCGAAAGAACATGGGAAAAATATATGGCCAGCAAGTTTAAACCTATTTTGTAATATCCTTTAAATACACGAGGAGTGAAAAGAAGTTTAACTGTTGCACTGGCCCATTTGCAGATGGAAAGGGCGCTGTCAATGCGTCTGTCTGCTCGCTGGTGAGGAGGGAGGGGGGTGATGCCGCTGCCTCAAGGAAAGGAATAATTTATATCCAGCAGTGATTAAGAGGCAGTTAAATGGCAGCTACAATCATTGGGCTCTGTTAAATCAGTAAGTCTGGGTAACTGGCATCTAAAATTTTTAAGAGCCGGCTGAGCTGCTCTTTGGATCATTAATGTTTATTTTTAATAAGTCCTGGATCACTAGGGAAGTTTCAATAGGCTGTAAGACAGTTCGTGTTTTGCCATTATTTAAAAAGGGTAAATGGGATGACCTGAGTAATTACAACCCTGTCAGATGAGCATTCAATCAATATGTGTTTCATACCACCAAATGTAAGGTCAGATATCTAAGAATAATGAATGTAGCTGATACTTGCAAGATAGGAGAATTATATCCCGAGAAGGGGTGTAGGATGGGAGAATACTGAATAGGGCTGGGGAGAAACTGTCTCTGTCTAGTGGAGGGACTCCACGGGGCGATGCTGCTGTCCTATGTGAGTGTCCACGATTCATGAAGCCACTTGGAAATTCAGAGGGAGGTCAGGGAAAATTCACCAGAATGATTAAAGGTTTTGCAATCCAGCCATATAAAACTAAGCCACAGAGGAAAGGGGAAGGACCTCCCTGAATGAATCTCTAACAATCCGTGCTGGGATAATACTGGCAGAAAATATAGAGGCTGCAGCTCTAAGCCAGAAAACTCAGGCTATGACTGGTGCGTGAGGTGCTTGTTAATTACTGACCAGAAAAATAAGGATTGTGGCAAACTTCCACCACTAGATTTCTTTGCAATAATCTCAATTTGCTTTATAAAAAATATATCTTGTCACCATCCAACTAGTTGCCATGCCATCATTTGTGGCATGTGAGTTGGAAGAGACCGTAGGTAATCTTCATAGAATCACAAGGTGGTTTGGGTTGGAAGGTTCCTTGAAGATGAATCGTTTCCCACCCCCTGCCATAGGTAGGGACACCTCCTTGCTAAACCAGGTTGCTCAAAGGCTTTGTCTGGTGGGCAGGGCTTCAGCTCATGGCTATTGCTCGTTAGAAGAGTTTTGCTGTTGACTTTAGGATGTGCAGAGTGGGCTGGGGGCACAATGGGGTGTCTGGATGGACACAGCTTTCAGCGGGACCTCTCAAGTTCAGAGCAGCCACCCTGGAGGAGTAGAAATAGACATTTGCAATATAATGTGAAATTGGTAAGCAACCCTTCAGGTTGCCAAAATGTTTTTGACCACTGAGCTCAGGAGTTATGGAGCTGTGAAAATAAAATGGTGACATGGGAATAAAGATACTTTTGACCGTTATCCCCATTGAAAACATATATTTTTAAAGTATTGTTTGACTCTCTTTTAAGTGATGAGTTGTATTTGGAGTGTTTAAATGACATTTCCATTTGGAAAGTAAATCAATATCCTATATTTTTGAAAGATTAAACTTAAACAAAGTCCATAAAATCATTCACTGGGGGAAAACTCCAGGTTTCAATTTTTGTAGTAGAATCGGCCTCTCTTTTTTACCATTCTCCCCCAGGTTGAGCTTTTCACCTGCCATTTAATTCCTAGCCAGGTAAAATTTAATATTGATATTTCTCACAAAGTAGACTGATATTTGCTTCCTAGACTTAGCTACTAGTAGAAAACACTTCAGGAGGTTGAAATCCCTGAGCGCAACAGACAATCATACCAGTTCGTGGCTGTTCTGAAAGTACGAATGGCTCCTAACAGCTTTGACAACCCATTCGTCTCACCCCTGCTGTGCTGAGGTTACATTTTGCTGCAGCCTCTGGAATATATTTGTTTCCAGAAATTCACTTTCAGAGACTTTCCTTTGATTTTTCTCTTTCCCTTTTCTCAAAATTTCTTAATTTTTTTCCCCTCCTCTTTAGGGAAGTGAGCCTTTGAAGCTTTCTCTGTTCATTCACAGTATTTGTAAGATTATTAAAATATTTACTGGATACTTTCATGTACAAAATGTACATGAGGGTACTCTAGTAGCCCTATGAGGAGGGCTACTAAAATTATCATTTATTTGGAAGTCCGATTTGGGTCTTCCTCACAACTGGTAAATCAATTTGAAGTTGATGATCCTAATTTTCAGTGTTCCTCTAGGAAGAAAATGGAATTTTATTGACTTAGGTGGAACCATGTCAGATTTATAAATTAACTTCTAATAAACGAGAGTCCAACTCAATGTAATATAGCTAGCAGGATAACATCACTTTCAACCCAAACCAATTAACAAATATTCTTTTCTTTTATTTTTTTCCCTAAGTATTCCCCATTTCTACAGATCTTAATTTAATGGTTTTCTTAATGTGCTCTCAAGCTCTTTAATCCTAAAAATAAGAAAATAAGCATTCTTTTAATTCTCTAGCAGTGGTCAGTTTGTTTTTTTTAATGAGTGCTGCTTTGTTTTTATCACTAAAGAAGCTACTGACTAAAATCATTGCAAATGCAGAGCTGCCCATTGAGACAGCAAATCCAGACTATTATCGATTGACAGAATTTTGTCAAATAGTAGTCAATTTGAGCTAATATGGACAAAAACTTGTTCTCTGATCAGCTGCCGCATCATTCTCAGCTTCCAAGTCCTAAAAAAGATAAAATATATTCTTTGACTGCTTTTAATGTTCACAAATAGGCTTTCTGTAATTGTGCAAAAATAGATTCGATGAGCAGCTGAGATCCAATTTTTCTGAAACATATGGAAGTCAGTTTTCATAGGGTTTCTAGCGAAGCCTTCATTATTGTAATATGTACATATTTTCAGTGTTGCCAGGTTCTTTCTTTGCTGTTAGTGCTAACATACATTAATTGGCAAAAGGCTATGAATTCCATGGAGCTGTAACTTTGCTTAGGAGTTCTGGCTCATGCTTTTAATCTCTTGGGAGTAAATGATCAGAAAGTTAATATGAAATTTTGGTCACACAGCTTTATTTGTTTTATTTTTATTATTTTTTAAAAGCCTCCTGTTGCCAGAAAGCCCCGCAGAAACGGGCAGAGCAGGGAAGGGAGCGAGGGAAAGAGANATTTTTATTATTTTTTTTTCTTCTATAAAATGGGAACTAGAGTAAAAGGAAACAAATAAAACTGAGACTTTTTCACAGGTTCTACTGACAGCCAGTAAATGATTTCCAAAGGAGTATCAGTCCCGGAGAACATCTGCAGCATCTCTGCGGTATGGCCTGGGAAGCTGTGACTACACGGGGCTTTGAGCGACCTGGTCTAGTGGGAGGTAACTCTGCCCATGGTAGTGGGGGTTTGGAACTAGGTGATCCCCAGGATCTTTTCCAACTCTAATCGTTCTGTGATATTTTGCAGCTAAAAAAGGAAGATTAGGAGAATGGGAGGGGAGGGGGGGTCTGTGTACTGGTCGCCTTCAGCATGTACCACCATGGGGTCTCGTCTGTAGTGCTAAAATGATGAAACTTGTGGTCTTCTTCAATGAAAAACAAGCTGAGAAAGAAACCTGGCATTCATAAGAGGAAAAAGGAGCACAGACAAGAGTCCTAACCTTGGCATTCTGACCCAGACACTGGCTGAGCTGTGCGAGTTCTGTACCGTGTTCATCTATCTCCTGCTCCTTGTGCAGGTGGTGTCTCCTGGTGAGCCCCATGCTTGGGATCAAAGCTCATGCAGAGGGTGTGCAAGCCCACCTCCAAAGGCTCTGGTCAGGTATCTCATTCATACATTAATGTATTCCTTCTATTTTATTCTCTAATATTCATTATTTTTATCTTTCCTATTTTCCCTTGAAGGTGGTAATTATTTTATATTCATGCTTCAGTCATTATCAATTGAAGTGATCATTTCATGCCCTGTAGCTTCAAACGCTACAGAAAAATTCCAGTTGGGATGTCTGTGTCATATAAAACCTGTTTGTGACCAATGTAACCGCGATGAGAGGAATTGTGGGTAGAGAGTTGTTTAAGTTTTTGGTTTACTGTCCAAGATTTACCTGAGTCATGCTCTGAAGTATCTCATGACTATGGCTGCACAGACAGAATAATAGCACATTCTGATTTTTGGGTGCACGTGGCTTTGTTTCACCTGTATGCTGAGACTTTACAGCCCAGGACACCTGTGGACAGACTCTCAGTCCATGTTCCCATGAAAAGGAAGGGCATTTTGTGGAAAGCCTGCTCCTGCTTGGCCAGGGAGGCTGAGGTGTAGGTGGCTTGTCTTTGTTACCTGCACACAATGTGGTTGGACTGATCCTGCAGTCTTGTTTCCTGTGTCATGAGGCTGATCCAAACCTTTTTGGGTTATCCTCAGACTTCTAAAACATCTATTGCAGAGAAAATCTCTTTATAGTAGTCTCATTTTTAGAATAACTCTTGTTTTTTTCATGATATAGAGGTATCATTCCAAGACTCAGCAGTCATCTTAATGAGGATTTAGTACTCACAAAAACGGAACAAGGATACACCAGCCACTTGTTTGCAGCCAGTTGTTTCCAATAGTTAAGCTGAAGTATGCTAACAGAAATACTATTGACAAGCTTTCAGGGTAAAAAATAGGTATGTTTGCACAGATATGTTCAGCATCATTGTATATTGACTAAATGTATTAAAGACAGATAAGATATAACTCTGATAGGCATATCTTCTTGTCTGAGGCAATGCCTCTCATTAATGTTATTATTAAAGTCAGCACATTAACACTCAAGTCCCTGCATACCCGGGTGATCAGTATTTGAATCTTATAGTTTACTGATATTTAACTCAAGTTTTCCAACAATATAATCTTCAGTATAACATGTTTCATGCTCTTCTGAGAGACAGCTCTTTCAGGGAAACAGAGCAGAGAAGAAATGAAGCAACTTGCCAATTTTGACTAAGCCTGAGAAAAATGTGTTTCTTTCACATTAATAAACTGTTATTAAGTTTATTTTTACAATCGGTTTGAAAATGTGAACATCATTTCATTTTGCAGATAACCTGATTCATCTGCTACTTGTTCTGTGTTGCTTGAGATCCAAAAATGCATATTTAAGCAGAAGTGATACAGTCACACATATTTACATATGGAATTAAATGAGAATGTTCACCCTGTGATTGTATTCGCTGCCTTGCACTTAAGTTGCCCAGGCCAGCTCCGTTTATTCTAGGCTTTGTGTGCAGTAGAATTTGGCTGGTTACCGTGATGAATGAAGGGGCCAGGAAGATGAAGTGCTCTAATCATAATTGCGTGTTCATGAGCCAAATTTCAAGACAAGGATTTAATATCTTTAAGTACAAGAGATAAAAAGAATGGCAAAAGTTATATCGTAAGGAGTAATTTCAGTTTCTAAGATCATTTTGAAAAGGCAACCCCACTCTACCAAGTAATTTGTGTAGCTACATAAACATTGTCTGTGTTCCTTAAAGCATTTCTTTTTCTCCTGAAGTCTGCAAATTACACTTTTATGAGATGCTGTACAAACTAACTCCTCTATCTATTCAGAGTATGATAATATTCCCTTGCCTTTGAATGAAATATTTGGCCCTTGAGAATCTGGCAGTATCTTTCCTCATAAAATACCTGAAAATTGAATAAGATTTTAAGCTTTATTATGTACATATAATACTGGTACCTGTGGGATTATGTGTACTAACTTTATTTACAGAACCTCAAGATGTATTTGCAGAATATATTTTAGGCTGGGACAGCTCTGTAACATGTGTTTATAATCTCTTCTTCTTACGTGAATTGATCTTGAAGAAAATCCCAAAGGTCTTATCTCAGAAAAAGTACACAGGTCCCCAGTACAATCTGAGTATAACTTTAAATTTTAACTTTTCAGAGTAGCAGGAATAAAATGTGTACCTGCTGCAATATAATAAGTTAGTCTCTTGGGCTATGTTGTTTCCAAGCCTTTTTTTTTTTTTTTGCTCAAAATGCAAAGAAATAATAAGGAAAAGTAGCTTTTCTTATATAAAAGAAAAACCTACATCATGGATGCTGTGTCCACAGAGATTCTTCTTTGGAAACTGCAATAAGGCCATGAATTTTCAGATTCCAGAGAAATGTGTTATGGATCTAATACTAATGAAAAGCCTTAACTTTCTTCCAAAAGTGCCTTCCCTCTAGGCTGGAAGAAGGATTTCCTCCAGTAAAGCATAAGGTGAAGAAGCTGCTCCCTCAGACAAAGGCAGAGCCCCAGGGAGAGCGGTTCCTTGCTGGGGTAGTCTCACATGAGAGGTCAGAGAAATGCAATTTCCCAACATAAACTCCATTCCCTTTAGAAGAAAGAGAGGATAAAAAAAGTCATACCAGTTACAAGTTATAAAAGGGCCTGTATTTGCAAATTATGAGTGAGTTCCAAAACCTTATTTTTTGGGAGGCAGCTGAGAAAACATAGAAACCCTCACTTGTATCTGCCTCGTCTACTCCGCATGTGTAAAATTCTTCCTGGCCAAAAACCGGATACCCATTAGGGCTTTGCAAAGTAGAGTTGTGGCATTACCCATGGAGATGCTGAAGTAAAAGTGCTTTATAGAAACTTTAAGGAAGTTAAACTATGGGACAAAACAGCTTTTTATGTCAGATCAAGAGAAACAGATGTTTCCAAACATTTTATTTTTTTTTCCTTGATCCTCTTAGCTGTTCCTTCACAGATAAATAATTCTATTATGTTTCCCTTTGAAACATACAAACGTGATCACTTTGGTGGTATTAGTTATTTTATTTTTCTTTACTAAGCTGTTCTTTTGAGGCCTTTTAAAGATCTGGAATGGAATCCATGTCCAATCAAACTGATCAGCATTTTTGGGCATGACTTTTCAATCACAGCATGATGTACAGTCATTTAATGTAACTTTATACAACAGAGCTGTTTGGATTATTCCCTAAAGATTATCTGCAGGATCTTAAAGAGCACTTTGGATAGCTCAGAAGTCTCAGCACTATATATATTTTTCATTACATTCCTGCTGCTTTTGTAATGTTTCCAAAGTGTCAGTGTTGGGTACAGTAACAGATGGGGGCTTGCAATTTACTTCACTGAGATAGCAATGCTGTCTAAGGTGAAATTAAAATGGACTTCGCTTATTTGTGGAATTAATTATTAAAATGTGCTCAGCAATCCCTCATGTCAAGCCTCTATGCTTACCAGGCTCTTTTCCCTCGTGCAAATGCCACCAAAACAATGTTTGGTGGTGCCAAGTTGCTTCGCGTTAACGATAGCAGTCCCTTCTTGTGTCTGTTGTATTATTTAAAATGTGACTTTCATTAGTTATTCAGTACAGTGCATTTGTTTGGGACAAGGCAAGCATTATTCCTTTTCATCAGCAGCTAAATTTGCAAATATAGGTAAAAAAAATAAAAAAATCAAAGACTTAAAATTTCTGGAGTCTTTCATTTAGTTTTCGCCAGATGTCAGCTTTTGAGTTGGGCTCAACAAATTTTCATAAATTCTGCTGATTTTGCCCTTAGGCCCAGTTGGTTTTCAGGGTCTTCTGTGTGTTTGTGTAACTCTTGATTTGTCCTGCATTGGGTAATTTAGGAAGAGCTCTGTGGTGTCAGAGGGCAGCGCTTCCACCAAGATGACAAGGGAAATCTTAGCAGAGCTTCCTGAGATGCAGCCTCACTTAAGGATCACTGAAATGAATTACGTGTCAATGTTTCTCCCAAATTGCACTTACATCACTCAGTGGCTTCATTTAAAAGCGCATATGTGTTTGTGAGCACATCTTAAAATTGAAGAATTTGGGAATGGATGTGTAGCGGGATATTTAGAGGGCTCTCTGCTGTTAAGAAGCAAGTTTAAAGGTCTGAAGTTGTGGGCTGTTTTTTTTTCAACAAAGATGATCTTTCAAATCTTTTCCATCAGTTCTCTCCACATTCCAATTTCAGTTTTATAACACCCCTCACTGTGCAAATCTTGGCAGGAAACTTGCCCATCTTCCGGAGCCTTGCATGAATAATTCATTTAAGTGTCATGCTGATTCTCAAAAGGTTGGAATATTTCTTAGGAGAAAGTGTTTAATAAGATTCTTCCAAACAATGCAAAATATAGCTTTGTATGAATTTTATGGGGTAGAATCTCTTAAAAGGTTTTGCACAATCAAGGACTTAATGAACTGAAAACCCAAAACATATGGTAGTCCCTTCTACCTATTTGTTTTCTAGGTTGAAGTATGAAGATGAAGCTGCTTAATTGGGGTCAGAAACTTGAATCTGTCAGATCTGAAGGCGCAGGCAGAAGTTCAAGAAATAGGATACAACTCCTATTTGGCTTCTTATATCTTCATTTGGGCGATATTGGATGACAAAGAGAGAGGTTTGGTTTTCCAAGCCAAAAGAAAATATCACAGCTCCTGCGAAATAACTGTCACTCTGGACGACTCCCAGCTGCACAGCGTCCCAGGCGTTTTGTTCAACAAGGTGTTGTTTACCCATCAGAGAGAGGCACACAGGCATTTGGAGTCATGTGAAGGAAGAGTGAGTTCCATGACAAATTATGGATATTTAGAAGTTAATGAGGCTCATTGGAATGGAGGGTATTTTTGCTTTGTTTGTTTTTCCTTTTGAAGACAACTTTTTTAATGGGCTTTGGTGATCTAAGAGGCTAGCTTGAAATAGGAAGTTCCTTGAAATTTTTCGAAAGAACTCTTTCCACTTTATTTTATTTTTTATGTTATTTTAGCATCATTACGGTTTTTAATGGGCAATATTTTGTCAGAAATAAAACAAACCCCAAAGCCCAAGTCAAGAACCAGCCTGTGGAGCTGCAATATGACATCACATCCATCTCGTCAGTGTTTGCAGGAACATGTTTCAAAGCGTATTTGGCAGCTACACAATTGGGATGAAATATTTTGTGTTGCTCTGAGGATGGGAGACCATCATGTTTCCAGTAGGGCTGTTTGTTGAGAATGAAAATAACTCACGAGGGAAATGTTTTTGGTATATAATTGGTCCTCATTATTATGTGAATTAACAAGACAATCATTATGTTGTTGTCATTTCAAGCCATTTAATCAGAAAAGTTTGGCTCAAATGTAAATCAGGGCGAAGAAGCTCTTTGGTGTTAAAGTGGTGAGAGAATACACTCGTGCTGAGTGTCAAGGTTAGGGGTCTGACCTTGTCAGCAGTGAATAAAGGAGAGGAGACAGCCAGAGCACTCTGGGGCACGGCGGCTTTCACACCGTGACTTTGTCCTCTGTACTATTTCAAAGCTGAAGTAAGTTACAAGATTTCTTTTAGCTCTCCAGTTTAAGAAAGGATGTGGGGACCTCTTTCTCCCAAATTTTCCTCTGACAGCACTGGAGCCAGCTGCTTAGGGAGATGCACCATCTCCATCTTGGGAGATTTTCAAGCCTTAGCTAGAAAAAAGCCACGGCTGACTTGATCCAGCACAAAGAGCTCCATTTTGAGTGGGGAAACTCTGATCTCTTGTGGTCCCTCCAACCAGGATTCCTATGAGTCCATGGAATCTCCAAGGCAAGAGTCACTTCAACGAGGCTTTGAACAACACCCTGTCACACAGGACATATGGTGGACCATAGAGTAGGGCCATAAAATACAGCTCCTTTAATTCCACTCCGAAGATGCCAATAAATTGAGCTGGATCAACCGCCTGCCTGTGCATGTGTCTGGTATCCCCACCTCAGGGATCCAGCCTCTTTCACTGTCAAACTGGTGGCTTGACAGACTTGAAGACTTGCACCTTCATTACTGCTGAAATGCCTTCTTGCACAGATACTGCTCTCCCTAATGCCTTCCAGGGAGCTCATTTAAAGATTGCACTGGTGTTCAGTGGTTTTCAGCATTTGTGAAGTAGTTTTCATAATCAGGATCTAAGAGAACTGAGCTCCTCAAGCCAGCTGATTTTTTTTTCTTTTTTTTTTATTTTTCTTTTTCCTAGTTGTCATTTAAGTTGAAATTAATACTGTAATTGCTTTCTCTGGAGACTCTATAGCTTTGTGCACTCTCATTTATGGAGAAAAATATGATGATGAGTGACTAATGCCGCTTAGTTGGGCATTTTTTAAAAATAAATACAGAATCTGTCAATTTGTTCTCTTTCAGAGAGAGAAACAGCTCCCATTTTCACACGGTTTCTTCCTTCAGGGGATTCTGTCTTGGGAAATACTATAATAGGGAGAAGTGTATGGGTTTTGACTTCTTTGGCACTTTTCACCCTTTCTTTAGCAAACACTCTTCCAGTTTTCTGATAACATTTATGGGGGCTGAGAAGTGCATTGCCTCCCAAAGAAGGTAGAGCAAACTTCTTGGAATGACACTGAGCCACAGCATGCTCAGCTCATATTCTCTAATTTTATAACTAAGGATAATAAGAAGGAAACAAACAGTGTCTTTAGCCTGAGAAACTCAGCTTAGAAGTATTGATTAGGATGTTGCTATGTGGATTTAAATTAGCTGAGTCTGTCCTTAATTGTTTAGAGAAAGCAAACTGGTATGTCTAGCTCTCCGTCTACATCCTTTGCAAACTGCTTGTTGAAAAGTTGGTTTTTTTTTTTCCGTATCAATAGTCTGGTGATTGATTAATTCAGTTCAGATTCCTCTGATCGCAAAGTTCAAAAGGACACATTCTCATCTTAATCTTATAAATATACAGGATTTTCTTGATATTGGGTCCTCACACTTCAAACATCTATTCCTTACGTTTTCTCTTCTTGTGAACGGTCTTGTTCCCTGCTGCGTAAAAAAAAGAAAAAGAAACAATCTACTTTCCAAGCCTTCTTAAGGGTCAACCTCTTCTGTTTTCAAAATCAGTCATAAGCCAGAAGGTGCAGAGGAACGGAGGGTGGAGTTATGGCAGCATGAGCAATCAGCCTGGATCCAAACAGAAAAATTCATGACCTAAATGAAGTATCTCCCTCCAGATGTCAGAACAGTAAATGAATGTTTCATAAACTTTGCTTTCCAGGTCAGCTCCCAGCCTTGATTACATGTTTGTGGTTTAACCCTTACTCTTTAGTGAAAGCAGCATAGTGAGGCCAGGGAAGGAGCAGGGATTTGTTCCTGGACATCTCTATTTTGCGGAGTGGTTGCATCACTGATGCCTCCAGCCAGGAAAGAAATATGTTCAAGACCGATATCCTGGCAAGGAACAATCTTACATGTGTTTTCTCTGTAGAAAAATCTGAGGAAATAATCTCCACCCGCCCCCCCCCACCCCCCTCCCCCGAGAGTACATTCTAGCAGGTTTTGCACCCTGGGGTGACAGCAGCCAGCAGTGACTGCTGACTCAACCACTGCTGGTCCTGTGGGAGCTGAACAAGCCCTCTGTGAAGTCCATTCCACCTCCTTTTGCACAAGAAAAATTACAGTGTGATAGTGGAAAGTAGATGGTTGTGATGAGAAAGTGAGGGGACAAAGCCAAAATTATGTTTGCAAACACTTTTCCAACTTCTTGAGCCTTGCAGCTTGTTGGGAGCACTGGGTGCTTCATCTAGACATGAGGGGAGAAGCTTGTCACTGCTGCTACATCCTATAAAGTGGAGAAGTTTTGATGGTACCTGCTAATCCTCTGCTGTTGAGCAAAGATTTCTGGCACCAAGGCTGCGCTGTGTGCAAGATTCATCATCTGTGTACTCCTAATTGTCCCCTGCCACTTTCGTGGTGCGGGGGAACTGTATCATGGCAACCTGTGTCTGCAAGCACAGCCCGAGCTTGCTGTGCCTATTATTAGGGAGCCAAATGGGGACTGCACACCACGCACATTTAAGTAGAGCATGGAGATTGTCAGCAAATTCTGTTAACAAGTGGCAGAATTTATGTGCTCGCGGACTAGTTCCTACATTGGAGATTTATGGTATTCTCCTTTCATGCTGTGCTGTTGCTGCTGCTTTGCAATTAGAGAGGAGCTGGCATTAAAAACATCTGCTACCTGTGTTGGCCCATAGTTGCCAAACTTCTCGCTCTCTTTCTGCCAAGTAGTACCTTGCCAGCAATACCATTGTGTGCAAATGTTAGCTCCCGAAAGCGATGCTTGCAGACGCTCGTGCCACTGAATCAGCACTAATACTGACATTTCACTTAGGGAAGGGGAAGGATTTGTGAGGAAGCAGCACCTCCAGGAGCTTAATTAGCATGGAAGTGCAGAAAAAAAAAAAAGCCTTGTCTTACAAAAGAGCACGGTAAGAGGTTACTTCCCATGTTTTCCTGAGAATTCCCAGCATCTGTTCTGGATATGTTAGCTGGGAACTGGTGGCTCCCTTCCAGGCTGTGATCCTGCACTGAAGTCCCAAACTGTCAGGGACAAACCAGGGCACAGAGACCCAGTGTGGGTGTCCCAGGTGCTACCAGAAGGACAAAAACCTCCTGCTGTTCCCAGTTCTTTGTCCATCCAGCTGCATTTTCTTGAGCTGTCATAGCGCTGATGTTATGGGGAGGTGCTCCAGGTGGGTTTGGGGACTGCACTAAGTGGTGTAGAATCCTGCACTGAGACGAGGTCCTCATCTGCAGCATCCCAGCATCCTTTCCGCATGTTTTCACTCTATTTAAAATGATTACAGGTAGATAAAAGAGTTGTCAACTATTCATTTCCACTCCTCACCGTAATGGTTAGTGTTGTGTTTTTTTTTCTGATTGCTTCCTGAGCAACACAAACGACCCACTGTAATATGTGTGAGACATTCTCAGAGAACAGAAAGAAAAACGGTGGCAAACAGCTGAAAACACCTCATGGGAGTGGTGACCTGGGGGTGGCAATGCTCGTGATTAACATGAGCACAGCTATTCACCCCTCACCAACATGAACACCAGCTCTCTCCAGCTTCTAGCTGGATTTTGAGGTGATAACTAGGGATAATCTATGATATTCAGCAGCCAACATGTAATGGAGGTTGGTTTGACCATCATAGTATGTTATTGACATCAGGGAGCAAGGCACTGGAAAACTC
Source organism: Thinocorus orbignyianus (assembly GCA_013400375.1). NCBI lineage: Eukaryota > Metazoa > Chordata > Aves > Ciconiiformes > Thinocoridae > Thinocorus > Thinocorus orbignyianus. Next base: position 216,853 of record VXBW01005443.1, on the reverse strand, counting down.
CTTACTTTGTGATACTACTGGATAAAGGGATGTACCACTGGGGAAGAGACAGCAATCTGAAACATAAAATCAGTTCCCAAATCCACCAACTGTTGAAGGCAACACTCAGAGCCACCCGCTTAGGCAGGGAATGTGTGGTTGCAGAGCCATTAGCAAAAGAGTATTCTGTTCTCAATTCTGTGAAAAATCCCAATATTGAACACCAGAGTTGAGGTCACGCATCAGCACAGAAGCGTAAAACACTCCTCTGGGAAATGGACTTCCAGAAGAAAAAATTGTGGTGCTTTTTTGGCCAAATTTGGTCAAATCCCGTTGTTGTCTGTAAGCAGAGAGTTCAAGTGAAAAAGAAGAAGGAACTAAATGTAAACGGTAACAATAGACTCCAAATTTTTCTGTGTGCATTTGTTTCTATTCTCCATGGAGCAATGTGTTCCTTCCTCCAGGCAGCATTTAAACTTAGGCTGCTGTCAAGTTTCCCAGCTCGCAATCAGATTTTTTCTCTTTTTATAACTGTTCTGCTTTCTTGTACTTTCAGGTTTTTCCACTAATTGAGTCTTTATACTTTTGTTCAGCTTTATGCGTTTGTGACATTCACTCAGTTGCAGAGTAAGACCCTCATTGCGTGAGCATCCCCAAGCATAATACTATTTCTAGCTGGGATTAAATTTCCCTTCCACCTGTACCTGCTGGATGCAGTGACAATTGGCAAATATCTCAGGTTTCAACCCATGTTAGCACTTCTATTATTAGCTAAACAAGGATATCAAGCCGATAATATGTGTATAACAAGTGATATATATGAAAGATGATGCTTGGCATTTTATATTTTACTTCTTTCAGCATAAGAAGGGCTTCAGGCAAGTTTATGATTGTTTATTTATACATCCACGGGTCTGCCAGTTTTACTCACCTGAAGGATTTCCTTACTCTTTGAGTAGTCAAGTGCCCTTGTTGTTTGCAAAGTGGAACCGTTTATCTCAATATACAGCTGCAATGCAAAACTGTCAATCACTTTTCTTTTTTTTTTATTCATATATTAAATTAATTTTGCCTGATCAGAAAGGAGAAAAAGACAGTCTCGCAGCAAGACAGCAAACAGAAGAGCTTTGGGGTTTGGATTGAACCGCGGGACTTAAGATACGGAGAGATGTTTTTTAAGTTTGGGGTTAAATCCGTATCTGTTTTCTTCCTGTTAGTGTAAAACTTTCCTACCTGTAAAGGGTAAAACTTTGTATTTCAGGTGGTTGTGAGCAGTTTTGCCGCAGCCGGTTAAATCCAAGCAGCGATCAGCAGAGGGCACTGATCTTACAGGAGTCAGAGTAAACTCCATTGTCATCTTACCTCAGCGCAGTCTGAAAGGACCCAAGATTAATCTGTTAATATCCACTCATTCCTTTTCCCTCCTATATCAGTGTTAATTGCCAAACAAGTGACAACTTTCTCCAATATATTATATTGGTACGTTATACACTGCTGTAGATATGGTTATTTGCAAATTCGCTACAGACTCCTCCACAAACTGCATGTATGAATACAAATAAATAGAGGCTGCAATTTCATCTATATCAAATTTAATCTGCATGCTATTTAAAGCAGTCTAAATATTAAAAACAGATTATTGGGATATTCCACAGGAATAATTTTATTTGTCACGGTTTACTTTCAAATAAACTTGTCTACTTCCTGTGGGTTTATTTTCCTCCAAATGAGGCATTTGGAGGAAATGTTGGTGGTTGTTTTTTTTTTTAACCTATGCATTCACAACCATCTTTAAGAATTGGTTGTCAGCTGGGCTGATAAATGCAATCACAACTGAGAAGTGGCCGAAACGGTGATCGTAAACCTGGCTGTGTAAAACACCCCTGTAAACTGAATAAAATGGAAAGTAAAAGCCCAGAGGGGTTTTTGGGGGTGAATGAGATGGCAAAGAGGGGTACAAGCTACTGGTAGTGTTCCCCCAAATCCAAGGGCAGAATGAATCTCCTGAACAAGGGGTGACGGCGGCTGCAGAGAGGGTTGTAGGCAACCTGGCCTCGGCAGAAGTGATGAAGGCTGGAGTGTCTGGAAATCGTTCTGACAGCCAGGGCTCAATAACATTTTAATTTGAGAAATCAACCTGTTCTAAACTTTGAGAGTCAAGCCCTACAGCTTTTACTTGGGCAAGATTTTTGCTAAGATAAATGAAAACAGACTGAAGGACTCTGACAGCAGCCAGTGGGCAAGCCCCTGTCTTGTGTCTGGCAAATCACCCTTTGTAGCCCCGACCTGTGTCACAAGATTGGGGTCAATAAATAAATATCAGTTTGGTGGAAGCGTATCTTGAGTGTCACAGCATTATTAAAAGCCTTTCAGCTTGAACAAAGGGCAGTTTTGTAAAGTTAGTCTCAGAAGCAGTGGTCTCCTACAAATCGTATTTCTATGGCCTTTTATGTATTAGTCTTACTAAAAGCATCATAGCAAACATAACTATATCCTGCAGAATTTCCTGAGATTTGCCTTGTTCATTGTTTTTTTGGGAGAGTTTTGAATGAAAAAGAAAAAAAATATATTGTTGAAGGTGCAATTTAGATATTTATTAAACATTATGGCCCAAAACAGAAAACGGATCTCAGGTATTTGGTATGAAAACCCAAAATGAAGCCCAAAGGAAGACACTTACATAGGATCACTAAAGACAGCCCTTCTTCCTCTTTCCCAATCACTGCCATAGAACAATTAAAATGGGAAAGTCTCTTGAATGGCTGGAAGGGGGTTACTCCCCCGACCCTGCTCCCCAATATATGTTAAAAGTAGCATGTTTAGTATTTGTTTTCAGAAAAGTCCCTTCTAAATGCAGATTGTATTGTTAGGAGTCAGCAAATAATTATCAGTTAAAGACTTGTCTATCTAACTTCGTAGCCAGCTTCAACAGAACACTACCGTACTAGTGCTATCTCAACCGAAGACAGATGTATGCCTACTATGTTGAAACTGATCAGTCCAATAAAAATTATTTCCAAATATAGATGTAGCATCTTCCCATTTGATGGGTAGTGCATCTTTGTGAGCCCTAACCCCCTTTTTAAAATGCTGTACTCATATTGCATGGTCACTTCTTCAAGTATCTTTTCAATGTAGTGGTTTAAACTTTAAGTTTTGGGTCCAGTTCTTCTGGCCTTTTCCTCATTGTGCTCTGCTTTATCCCATCAATATGAAGAAGGCTGGATTCTGGGCTTAATTATATTTTGTATGTGGCTTAGCAGTGTCTATCTGACAGATGAAGTTATTCATACCAATGAATGTTAAGCAGAATTTGGCCTCCGTTCATTCTGGGGTGTAAAAGGTCAGACTTAATCTATGGTGGCTTTCTGTTTTGTTTGCTTGATTTAGTCTGGTTCAGCAAATGCCTGAAAAGAATTTCATAAGCAGAATTAAGTCATCTTAACTGAGGTCAGTCAAAGTGGGCTGCCTAGAAAAATCACTGATTTTAATCTGTGTTTTAGCTCATTAATGGCAAAAGGATATAGCCTAGACTTTCTGTGGTATACAGTTGCCATTGAGCTCCGGTTCTGTCTGTGAATCTCTGCCCAGCCTACGTCCTACTGGAGGATCTGAGCTGAGCTGACCCTGCCAAAAGTGCATGCAAGTCATCTCCCAACCTATATTTACATACTAAATTAGTGTGAGAGAAGCTTTAAGTCCATTTTTTTAATGCTTGAGCAAAAAAATGAACGTAGCTACAGCTGCATGTATAATCCTGCAGAAAAGAGATGCACAAGAGATATTTACCAGATATGTCAGCTACTGTGGAAAGAGGAGCAGGTCTGTATGTCTGAGTCCAGCAGCGGCAGGAAATGATACACATCACATAAACACAATCCAAAGAGGAGAGAAGAACTGGGTGTTTCAGGTGTAGGAGGCCATGCCAGTAGAAGGACTAGATGGGAGAGAGAGCAAGCTCAAGCGACTGTTGAAGTGCCCTTCTTCTGTATGCTGTCATGATCCAAAAAGGAAATGTAAGATGGAAAGAAGAGAAGGAAAGAAGGGAGGGAGGAATTAATTTTACAGATATACTAAAGACACCAAGCTGTAAACTCAGGATGAGTTGTCCAAAGAGGTCTTCACTCTGGGGTTACATTGCCAGGAGCTGAGGGGAGGAGTATGGCATCAATCATTTGCAGTGACCAGTGCAGAAAATTCACCAAGGTTTTCGTTCTTACTGTGCTTGGTTTCTTTAAAAAAATAAGTTAGTTTTCCTCACAAGACATACCCCCATTTCGCAGAAAGCAAAGATATAGCTAGGAATAAATGCTTTAGCCTTCAGTTTTGAGTGGAGTTTTTTCTTTTCCTATGCCAAACAAATAGAAAAAGCACCTGTACTAGTTTCATGCATACTGCTATCTAAGAAGAAAAATTCAATAGGGGTGAAGACAACTTTATTCCTGCCACCAAAGAAAAATATATGTTTGATCCAATCTATGCTAAACTTTTCTTTGCAGTTCTTGAGAAATATCCCGCAAAAATCTATATATCACACTCTCAGCCGCTACTTAATGACATTAGCCTTCAGTTTCTGCCTCTGTTGTCTTGCTAACAACAACAAAAAAGGCAGAGTGTAAGCTTATGTATCAGTAAAGGTAGAGTAGCAGAGTTCCCATGCACCTCATTTTACAATTTGCTTTGACATGAAGTGAGAAATAACTGAGCACAACCTTTACTACAATAATTGGATTTTTGCCATCAGGAAAAGCTTGTTACAATTGTGTCCTCTGAGAAATAATACGCTTTTTAGGTTTAGTTTTATAGAATCCATTCTCTGCAACCTTAGAGGGCTCAAATTCCAGCGAGAGAGGTGCGATGTACTCGGGCTGGATCCTTCCCGCCCTGAATCAATAGTCTAATAGTCTGTCATTATTCTGTCAATAGCATTGGGTGGTTTACACCACCACAGCCTAAAAATAATTTTGTGATAAACATCTTAAAAACACAGCCTAAGTTTAGAGCAGCATCCTTTGTCTCTCTCTTTTTATTTCGCTTTTTTTTTTTTTTTTTTTTTTTTTGTGGTGTTGCTTCAGGTCATACTGTTTTGCTAGTGATTTTTCTCCCTCTGTGAAACTTCCTAGAAAAATTAGAGGAAAATATACTTAATTATAAAATCTGCATGGATATTGCACCTAAAACCATGTCAGTTAGTTAGCCTGTAAGGGTCAGAGCTTAAGGATGAGCAGGCTTTGTGAGCTAGGGATAGAAAGTTCCTTCAGTTGAAGGATCTCAAGTGTTTTAAGATGATCTGTGGTGCATCCCTCCATCATAGGCTCCACCAACTCAAGGAGCTGTGTAATTGTAGGCATCTCATTAATCAGGTAAGTCATCCTTGCTGATGTGGCAACCAGGGTCAGCTGACTTGGTTGTTTACTCCATAGAGAGGTCACACCTGTGGGGAGAGGACAGGTCAGGTGACCCAAACTGACCAATAGGGTGTTCCATCACATCTGCCATGCTCAGTATAAAATCTGGGGGAGGAGACATATTGGGTTTCTTCTGCAGTGCCTTGACATCTTCAGTTGGTCTCTTTCTTCAGTAACTGATGTTCAAGAAGGACCCTGTTGGTGTGTTCTGGGATCTGGTTCCCATCTATCAGGTAAGTCCAGCCTGGGACTTCTGCAGTGCTTGCTGGTGACATCTTCCTGGGAGCTTGATGTGGTTTTATATAAGTATATATAGTATCTCTTTCATTATTTCATTAAAGTAATTTAGCTTTTTCTGAACTCATAAATCTCTTTACCTCTCTTCTTTCCCTCCTTGGAGGGAGAGGTGAGGGAGAGCATCTGTTGTCTTGTTATTGGCCAACCTGGCCCAAACTGTGACAATTTTAGAAACATATATATTTAAAACTTGTTGCTTCAGATTTTGGTATCATACAAGTCTATACTATTACTGAAATTGCTGATACACTCTCCAGAACTGAGTATGAGTGGTAAAAAACCAAACATGTTAAAAGATACTCTATTAAGATTGTGTTATTATTTACATTTTAACTCTCTTAAAATTATAATCCTTAAGAGGCTATCATGGTATGATTTGGATTACTGTTTTAAAAATCAATAGTAAATTATTTCACTGAGAAATAAGAATGCTGTGTGCAAGGACTTAACACAGCGACTTATTGTATGTGAGAGTGAGGGATTAAAATCTAACTGCAATGTCCCATTCGGACACATATAGTCTATGGAAACCTGAAAATTCAGTGGAGAATGCAAGAGCATTGGTTCCTGCCACTAGTGCCTCTCTGAGGTGCTATTTTGGCCAGTGAAATGACGGCAGGGACCAGCGGAGGCAACTCCAGAACAGCCCTTTCTTCAAGGAATGTGATCCCAGAAAAACCCAGCTGTATAGAAACAACTGGAATTAATTCAACAGCTGTGCTATCTGTATCTGTGGGGACATAGCTGCTGTACTATCCATGCAAGGGAATCCATCCATTCAAGACTAGTATTAGGGGATGAGAAGGAAAAAGATCTGAGATGGATCTCCAAAAGAACCAACGGGAATGTGGCATGTAAGCTTCATTGCTGATAAACTGTTCATGTCTCCAATGTGTACAGCATCGCCAGGACTAAGTATCTTTTGAGAAATAATTCCATCTGAGAAAACTGCATCCCCCAAATTAAAATGATATGGTGTATTCTTGGACTCTCCTAAAAGTAAGGTCTCTGTAAGTTATCCACTCCACGAAATCTTTGGGTTTTCAAAAACCTTCAGCTGTCTAACAGAGTGTATCTGGTGGTGCACATGTCATATTCATGCCTCTTCCCTTCAGAGTCAATAGCAAATAGCTCCCATTGGCATTAGCAAGAACAAGATTGGGCCTGAGTTATAAACCACACAGAATAATAGGAACCTGTTTTATTTAGATATAACCAATGTGAGATTGGAAGCATGAGGCAGTAGTAACGAGCCGTTTTGAGTAGAAGGAGATGCATATTAAGTTAAAGTGCCTTGTACTCAAAATCAATTTGAATTTACTTCAGACTTTGCATAACCTTCTCTTCAGTGCTATAGAAATGTCTTGATAGACTCATTAAAATCTGGAAAATGGAAGATAAATCATAAGATTAGAGACTCCTGAAAGAGCTCAAATAAAAATCTGTAACTGAAGTGTGAAGTTACAGAGTGGATCAACGAGAATTTTAGTTTCAATTTCTTTCACTTTGTGGGTTTATCATGTACTGACTGTTATTCAGAAGTTTTATGTAGTGGAACACACACATTACAACCTATTTATTCAGATGTCTTTTTGCAGGGTCTTCCTTCTGCCATTCTACTTGTGTTGCTCACAGAGAAGACCCCTACGATGTCTTTGACAGAAGACTCAACATAAGTAAATCTGTGAGAAATAATGATTCTCACATGCTCCTTTGGATGCATTAACTTGGAGGCCGAAAAAGGAGACTACTCTGTTTTGGAGGAATCCCTTAAGAGCTAAATGGCCATCTTCCCCTTTTAGAAATAAATTGCAAATGCAATTTTCCTTGTCAGGGGTTGTTTCAGAATGCTCTTCTGACTTGCTGCTAAACACTATGTCTCTTGAATGTGTATTTCATTTACCTGTTCTTGTTTACTTCCAAATGGACAACTGGCAGCATTTTTTTTAATGCTATACGAGCAAGCCAGAATTGGTTACTCATATTTGCCGTGCCACTGAGGTTAAAACTTGGCTCTTGCCCTTAGGGATTCTTTGAAATGTGACTTTTATTCTGATGAAAGATTTATTTTTTTGGTTGAAACCCCTATTTACACCCCCATTTGATAGAGAAAAATAGAGATTTTCCTTATCATGATTGTACAGTAGGAAACAAATTGCTTCAGATTATGATTCTCTCCACTTTAAACTGTTCCATTGTTTAGACTAGAGCTGGCTGACACTTTCTTCATTTATCTTTCGTAGGCTAACGCTGCAGTGGACATATTCAAGGCATTAGGTTGGTGCTGATTTGTCAACCTTGACCTTCTGCCACATTAGCTCGTTGCAAACCTGACACTCTTCATTTCTCAGCTGTAGATTTTTTTTTTTCCTGAGCTTTCTGAGCCAAGATTAGAAACTACTGCTTATTTGAAAGATATATGGACACACATCGAAAGTTGACAGTGTTTACTTTTTCACATTGGATCCCTATTCACCAACGTGTGCTCTAGATTAGAAACACATGTCATCATTCACCAGTTGTAACAAAATTTAACAGCTATTTGTCTTAACTCTGATTTATTTTATAGACTTTGGCTAAATAACAGCTTTTATATGATGGATCAGACTAGGCTTGAAATTAGCAGTGAGTTCTTGCCACTTAGTGATCGGAACTAGTCTGTGTTAGATATATTGGTGGTTTCTACTAAAAAATGGCTTTGATTGACTTTATATAAACAGATATATATAAAACTTCATACTAGGAAGAGATTGCAGTTATTAGAGCTGAAATCTGAGGAAACAGGCTTGCAAGTCTGCAACTAATACAAGTGTAGCAGTCCTTCCATGAGTGCTGGAAGTTGTTCCCATGTTCACTGTAAATCAAATAAAACTAAAAACAGTTTCAAAGCCACCTGGAGAGGCAGCCACCATGGACTCATCACCTTTTTTTTTTTTTTT
>VXBW01005443.1:185922-207234 GCA_013400375.1 Thinocorus orbignyianus | reverse complement strand
CCCCCCCCCAGAATAAGCATTGTGTTTCATATAGTGACAGGCATCCAAAATTAAAATAAGGATCCATTCCTTTAGTTTGGATTTCTTTTTAATAGATTATTTACCTCTACGGTACTTTGCCTCTTAGTGTAGGCTGATCTGACAAAATGTAACGAGATGTAATTATTCACTGACTAAAAGTTAGAAAAACAGAAGAATCTGCCTTTGATGAAAGACTTGAATTTCTAAATTTCTTTTAACAACACTCCTGACCTACCCTGTCTTCTAGACTTCTGCAAGCAAATGTTGCGAAATGAAGTACAACTGTTCCACAAACGTGGGGATCCCAGTAGCATTATCCAATACCCAAGTTACGGTTGTTGATTTTCCTTTTCTTGAGTGGCAGTGACTAGTGTTATTTGCTTCACAGTCTGTGGGGAAAAAGTTAAACTATAAGATAATGAAATTTTGTTGCAGTTACCGTGAATATGTGTGAAGCCAGGAATAAATCTCAGATTGGAGCCTTGTGCTTGGCAGAAGGGTTGAGCAATGAGCTGTAACAAGGAGTTACTGTTGTTCCGTTTAGAGTAGCCTTTTGTAATTATGGTTCATCTTTATGAATAGAGAGTTAACTTTTTTTGGACTGTTTGTGTTATTACTGTTCTTAGGAGTTGCTAGCTGCCATATAAAGCCCACCAGCATCTTGACATCCTGTTCAGATAAAGAAGAATGAACTTCTGTCTTTGGCAAATCACAAATAATAAAGGTCAGTAAGGTGATGAGGAAAAATTTGAGTGAGAATCAGGAAACAATTGGCAGGGCACAACAGCCTAGAATCAGACTGACTTTCAGATGGCACAGGACCCAGACATGTCCAGAAGGTGAGTTTCTCATGACTCTGCAATTACTGTGATGACAAAATGTCGATCTTTATCAAGCCATGAGCTATCTCCATAATCTCTTTCCCTGACTGCTAAGCTCTCTGAGCAGATTCTACAGCTAAGGGGACAGAAAAATCGTGTTTTCAAACTTGTTTGGAGAAGCACTGCAAGCTGTGGAGGAGGTCACACTCACCAACTTTTTGTCGTGAGTGGAGACCAGACTTCATCCTGCTGCTGGAGCAGGGGAAAGCTCTGATTGTCTGATAGCTGCTTGTTTACACGTAGTGGGAAGTGAGAATGATAATTCTGCTCAAGAACACTTCGCACCTTTTTTGTTGTTGTTGTTTTCCAGCTCCAAACTACATAACATTGCAGGTCATGGGACGTGATTCTCCCCCTCTACTCTGCATTCATGAGGCCCAACCTGGAGTCCTGTGTCCAGCTCTGGAGTCCTCAACATAGAAAGGACATGGACCTGTTGGAATGGGTCCAGTGGAGGGCCACCAAGATGATTAGAGGGATGGAGCACCTCTGCTGTGAAGACAGGGTGAGAGAGCTGGGGCTGTTCAGCCTGGAGAAGAGAAGGCTCCGGGGAGACCTTAGAGTAGCCTTCCAGGATCTGAAGGGAGCTCCAGGAGAGCTGGAGTGGGGCTCTTGGTCAGGGAGTGGAGTGACAGGACAAGGGGTAAGGCTTTTAAATTGGAAGAGGGGAGATTTAGGTTAGATATTAGGAAGAAATTCTTTGCTGTGAGGGTGGTGAGGCACTGAAATGGGTTGCCCAGAGAAGCTGTGGCTGCCCCATCCCTGGAGGGGTTCAAGGCCAGTTTGGATGGGGCTTGGAGCAACCTGGTCTGGTGGGAGGTGTCCCTGCCCAGGGAAGGGGGCATGGAACTGGATGATCTTTAAGGTCCCTTCCAGCTCTAGCCATTCTATGATTCTGATTATAATCTTTATTGCCATTTTATTCCATGTAAGACATGGGACGTTTTACTCATCTCGTGCTAGAGTAACTGTAGTTTACATCAAGAGTTTGCAAATTGCCAGACAATTGGGAATAGCATGAAGTAAATGATTCCTAAAATGCCTTAATATGAGAGCTAATAGCTGGAGTGTTTGTTTCTTGTAACTGTTCAGTCTAAACTGATAGTTAATTGGATTGTCATATGTAACATGGATAAGTGCTCAAACATGTCTAAACTTCATAAAACCTCCAGTACAGAGAGAAAGACAGCATTAGAACAAAATCAAAACCAAACTTTTAAGTCTGTTTCCACAGCAAGCTCAATAAGCACTTTTGCTGATCTGCATGAAACCTGTACAATTTAAATGCCATTATTCTTTTTGCCAGTGTGCAGGCAAATTCTAGTACTAGTGGAAAACCTAAAAATATTAGGTTTACTTAATAAAACCTATTAAAATGGGTGGCATGAAACTGAATTATTTCAACTGGAATATATACACCAGGGAAAAGCAAGATCTTGAATATTCACATTACAGCTCATTGAAAAGGCAATGGGCTATGCAACAAGATTGACAACAAAGGGAAAAATGATGAGGAAAATTGCCTTACTTATCTGCTAGAGTGCTCTTGACTGCCAACTGTAATTTTATGGTTCATTATATAAAAAAATACCATTAATGTTAGTACTTGTGTATCATAATCATGCGAAGAAGGGAAAAAGTTCATTGAAATGTGCTCCATTTTTAATCAAGACACTATAATTGTGTGTTTTTCAGGCATCATCAATTTCCATCAGTTTTACTGCTGCAAAAATAATGTGCTGCTATAGTTCTTCCAAAGGTCAATTCCTGCATGAGGTACATCGACTGCAGGGATGTAAACTGTAAATAAACAGCAGCATAATTTATCTTCTCTGATATCACTGGATTCATCATGAGCTTTAAGTTGATAAGTGAAGAAAATGGTATCGCTGGTTTTGAATTCCGTGGTGCCTCAGATAACTTAGAAATTACAGGAACTTTGTTTATATAAATGTTGTTATATAAAATGTCAGGCAACAGCCAATATTAGCATTGCAGAGCCAATATTACATAGCAAATGTATCTGTCAACCTATCTGTGTGCCTTCAGTAGTTTTGAAAATCACAGAACAGATAAAATTGTCTGAAACAATGGCAGGCTCTGCACTTCGATGTGTTGCATTCCTTATGGATTAACCATCTCATAATAGCTTCGACGGCGGGAAAATGTGGGCTCCTGACAGCTAAGGGGGAACAGTGATGTTACTAACCCAAACACCTCATCTGATTATTTTTTTTTAAAGGAGACACAGGGAAATTTAGTGATGTTAAATTAGAATATGCAGAAAGTTTTGTATAGAACAAGCTTTCCAAATTAATGTTTGTGTTATTCCAGTTTGGCACCAGGGAACAATTCTTCAGGAGGGCCTCAGTCCCAGTGCAACCCCCGGGGGGAGGAGAGTCCCTAGATCGAGGATTTTCTTCTTGACAAAACAGATATGATTCCCAGATGACATTTTCCTAGCTAGGGGATGCTCAGACTTACTTTATTCCATGACTCCGTGATTGAGACTGACCTTGATCAATAGCTGCTCTTTTCTCCTGGGAATGTGCTCTGAGTTTTGAAGCCTTGGCATTTTAAATTGCGTTTAGAACTCACAACTGGCCAGTGAAGTACAAAGAGTTCATGGTAATATTTTATTGAGGTTTTTCAAGGCTGTTTTTGGTCTGCTGATGCAGACGTACTTCATGGCCAAATTCTGTAGCAGTTGATCCTCTATCCTGTTGAGCACATCTCCTTCTTGCAGAACTACCACCAGCATTTCTTTTCATGCTATGTCTTGTAATGTTGTTATAAATTTCTTGTAGTGCAATAGGTGGCCACGACTGAGGGCATCTCTCTACAGAGACTCAGTGCTGCCTTTCCGCCTTTGCAGAGAATCCCAAAGGCACCAAGTCCCTGCTGTCCACCTTCGTGGAGAATCCCAAAGGCACCAAGTCCCTGTTGTCCCCATCAAGCTCCCTGGGGACCCCCCAGAGCTGGTCACAGCACTGGAGCCCCCTGCGCAAAGTAAGGAAAGCTTTATTTTCTGGTAGCCTTATAGACTATTTCAGTCACAGCTTTTGTTGCCTCACGTGAAAGGGGGCAGTGGTACGTACCACAGCCAGAAAGAAACATACTTTTTCTCCATTCTTCATCTTTTAAAAGATCCTTCTTAAATAAAGCAAGAAAAGCCAGGTATATTAGAGGTGGTTTCGGCTGGGTAGCTGATATGAGGGCAAATAGATTGTAAAACCAGCATTACTTGGATGATGTATTTGTATAGTTTTTCACCTGTACTGGTGTAATACAGTATCAGATTGGTGTTGCTTTCATGATGTATTATTTGATAAAATAAGGTCAGCTGTCAAAAACCCATTCCAGTGTTTGAGGCACTGAAAGTTTTGTTGGGGGTGGGGTGGGGAGAAAAAGCAAAGTTCATTTTATTCCAAAAGAACACATTCTTCAACACAGTGAAGGGAGAGATGGTAAGAGTGATGCTGAGAGGCTTTAGCGAGGCTGACAAGCCCTCTGGAGATGCCATCATGTAGCCAACGCTGTAGGGCCAAGGGAACGAAGTGTGATGTTTGCTGCCGACTGGAACCTCTCCTGCAGCTCAACAATAAGCCCAAAATGGCCAAAATAATACACCTATTTATGCCTATTTTCAGATTTTCACTGTACCCTTAACATCTATGAAGTGGGACTGCCTCACAGCAGATGCTGAGCAGTGGAGCAGTAAGTGGTGGAGGAAGGTCTCCTTTCTCCTGCCCCCAGCAGAAGTGAGTGTCTGGGAGAAGGCTTTGCAAATCTCACTGTAAAAACATGGCATTATGCACAGCGTATGATTAGTCTTTCGTGCTTTCCTTGTTATAAATATGTAACACATGCTACAGTGCAGAATGTGATAATATATTCTAACATGATCTTTAATGCTGATATTTAAAAACCTGTTCCTGAATATGCACAGTTTAAATTTCACATGAATGTATGTCTACCGGTTTTCCTGTTTTAAAGCATGAAGCCTTTTAACAAGAAATAGACTTTATATCAATCCGTTTTTACCCCTGTCTTCAACTCATTTTTCTACAGCTAAATATTTTCTTCATCTTCCACAGAAAAAACTGAATTATTCTAAAGCATTGTGTGCTGCAGTATGTCTGTGTGTGTGTGTTTGTTGGTAAGTCAAAATACAAACACTGAGAGAAGATATTCTCATTTGTTTTCTGTTCCAGTTTTTAAGTGATATGTTAGGAAGCAATGATAATAAAGAGGAGCTGAAGAAATTATTTCTCAGTTAGACAGAAGCCTGCTGTTGTCTCTAATCTAAGAGGCACTGGATAGAGGTCATCTTCTGATCAATGAGGTGAATTTCATTTTATGATGCTGAAAACAGACAGAGATTGGTACAATCAAGTGCTTTCAAAGAGAAAGAAGCAGCAGTCGGAGAGTGATGGAAGAACCATAACAAAAATAAACAGATTTATTGCTATACATAGCCTGTTTTACAAGGACTTTGTAGTGCAGAAAGAGGATGTTACTCTGCTTTAGCCCCCCAGATATAGAGAGTATTGCCAAGATTTAGAATCACTTTACCTGCCCAGGATGATCTTCTGGAAAAGTGGGGTTAACATGGTGCACTGCTGCATTCAAAGTTTATCTCTCATAAAGGGTAAGCAATTTGGTTTCCAAGCTGAATGCTTAAGCATGTAATGTAATGTGGCATGTAATTTGGGAATTCCCACGCACAAAGAGTGGGGGAGATTTTTCTCTTTCATAGTGTCCAGAAACTCCAAGAGAACTGAATGTCTCCCATGTGGACAGACTCCAAGGTTTTGCTGCTGGTTGCCCGTATTTTGTTTTTCAAGTGGAATTTGTCTTGGCCAGGTTTTGCTCTCAGCGCTGTCTGATAGGACTTTGGGTCATGGAACAATATGGATTGCCAGGGCTCATTAAAATGTTTGTTACTGAGGTTTTGTGGTTAGTTTGGAATATCAATCATGTACAGTACAAATCACTGTCCAGAAAGAACTTAAAAATACTTTCCCACAAAAATACTGAATTTCACAAGAAGAACAATTGCCTGTTGGAAATTATCTGGCATGTGGCAGTCTGGATAATTTTCATGAGAAGAAGCGAGATAACCAATCTTGACAAAAGCCAATAGATGAGCAAAAGGAAAAGGTTGCTAACTACAGAAAAGGATAAAGAAATTTGAGAAACAGATGTACCAGAAAATAGGCAACTGTGCGTCCATCACAGCATAGCAGGACATTTCTGAGTGTCTGATTTAGCATTTGTGTTTGATTTGTTGATTAGAAATAAAAGGTGGACTGGAAATATTCCTTGGTTAAGGTTTTAAGAGTGACATTAGACCTATACTTGTATCCCATGGAACTGGGGATGTAAAGGAGCCGCTCAGCCACTGGTGGCAATGAGAAAATGGTCATGTGCATTTAAAACCAGATACCAATGGAATAAAAATGCAAGAAGAGGAACCTAAAATGGCAGAGCAGCAGCATGCAAAAGAACTCAGAATTTTGATTGATCTGCTGCTCTTATGTCTATGGGAGGGCGGACAAAGGTGACCTCTTCTACTAGGAATGAAATGTAGAAGCAACGCTTTATATTTTTGTATGCCTCATCCAAAAATACAGCCTTTCAAATATATTTGAAAAGAGAGTGTTTTCCCCAAGCAGCAGAGCATACTTTTCATCAGAACATATAGCAGAGGTGCTTTTTTTTCAAGCCTTGCAAACTATTTGCACCATCGACGGAAAGCTAAAGAGAGCCCTTTCTGTCAGTGTGGATTAATCTGGAATTCCCTGGAAACTTCAGATCCTTGTGCATCAAAACACTAGTTTGCATCAAAAGTTTGAACAATGATTCAAAGTATTCAGTAGTTCAGAAAACGACAAGAGCAAATGAACTCAAAATGCCTCCAATTTCTATGCCTTGCAAACTTCAAAAACTGTAATTGTGCTGAAATTCTTTGATCTCAATACTACTCCTCTGTTGCCTTTGAAGTCAGAAGCGTGGGGCTATTGCAGTGGGATCCTCAGGTGTCAAGTGTTAATTCCTTATAGCCACATTTAAGGTATGTCGTATGAGCTGTTGACCACTAGATGCTCAAGAACCTAACTGTATGTAGAGAGGGTTTTCTTATTAAAGAAGATTTTACGCATTAGTCGTTCTGGTGCAGATTGGTTTTTTACCAATCAAGAGGTCACTGCAGACCTCTGGAAGATGTTTTCTGGAAGAAACGTGTGCTTGTGTATTTTTAATAATCAACATTTGCGGCTGATAGGGAGTTAAAGCGATGCCAGAGGTTACACACTAAACAGCAGCTTATGCTGGTTTTGGTGCTTGGCAGGGAGCCCTGGAAGGGGGAGGTTGGTGAGGAGTTGGGCTGGAACATGGGGAATCTCTGCCTGCCCCTGAGATGGGGACTTTATGCCGTAAATTAGTACCAGCATCTGCCTTCACCCAGCAGAAGTGGGGAAAGAAAAATGGAAAGGGCTGCATTTCTATGACTTGTAAAATATTCATTTATATGCTGCGCTTGCAGAGAATCGATCTCTAGAGAGCGTGAGGTTTCTCCATCTCAGTCAAATTAGATTAGAAGCAAGAGCTGAGCAGGATAAAAATGTCATGGGGACAGGGATGGGGTGAAGTGGCAGGGGCATGTGCTCTCCTCATCCTCCTGATGGGGGTAAGGGGTCCTTAGCGAGGCTGCAATGGGACTGAGACATGAACCTGCCCCTGAAGAAGCGTCTCTGGGTTTTGATTGCACCAGGTGGCAAATTGTTGAAATCTTTGTGGAGATTTAGTAGTTTTCAGTGACTTGTTTTACTGGTCAAATGATAGCAAGGGTAAATAAGCTGGCACTGAGGGAGGCAATGGTTTATTCCTTTTATTTATGATACTGTTTTTAGTGTGTGGTGAAGGGGAATGTGGCAATGGGCACACCAACAGGCACAGCAGGATTTATGCCTTGCTTCTCTGCAGATGTCCCTAAGCCGTGTCCACCTGAAGGTCAGTGAGTTTTTCACAGCATAACGGTGGTGGTTTGCAGGCAATTTGATTTATTTTTCGATGTGATGCCCATCCCGGTCTGTGCATGAGGTGGGACGTGGTGGTGGCACTCAGAGCTGGGTTACCCCACAGCTGCAGTGAAACCAGTCTCATCAATACAGTGGGGTTGTTTTCCAGTTAAAATGCTCTCTGATGATTTTCAGTGAGATATACTACTGTGAATGGGATTCCTTCAGTCTTTTTCTGATGTTGAGTTTCTAACAACAGACTTCTATGTAGTTAAACTGAGAAATATCTTCTGTGATGGTTTCAGCTACTTCTGACAATAATGTCTTTACCTTGGGAGCAAAGTATTCATGATGATATCAATAAAGACGGCGGCTTTGACAGCAGTTTTATATATCAGCATAGATGTAGAGTGCTGAATATTACCTGTATTATCAATTGGCTAACACTTTCCATGAGAAAGATGTCTCTTTAGAAGGCTCTGCCTTTTATGAGTGTCATCAACGTCTGTCAGGCTTGACATGGCTGGGTTTGACTGAGTTTGAGGGGTTTGTTGTTGTTTAAATTTGTGATAAGTGAGTATCTTCTAAGAGGTGGATGTTGAAAAATGTCTTGTGTTGAAATACAGACCACTTCACTCTACCAGGGTTTTTTTGTGTGTGAAAGCTCTGAGATCTGTGGGGGAAAAACTTAAGTAAAAGAATGGTTTGCCATACTTTTGGTATTAAAACAGCACAGGTATGGTTGATGCAGAGACAGTGACTTATTACAGCTCTTTAAAAGCTCTAGGGTTTAAAAGCTTTGTGCAGTCTCCATCAGCTTTTGGATAACCCGAGGGCAGAGAAGGAAGAGCAGCGAGGGCAGTGAGTGAGGGCAGGCAGCTGTGAGCACTTACAGGTGTGGAATGTCATACCAGTAAGAAACAACTAATTTACAAGAGAATATTTGAGTTTCCACATGAACAAAAAGGATTCTCTCTATTTCTGTGTTTGTGGAAACCAGTATGGATTCACACTTTATTATTTATGAAGAATATTTGGTTTTCCACATTATAAAAAAAAAAAAAGAAAAAAAAAAGGATTCTTTCTATTTCTGCGTTAGTGCAAACCGGTATGGATTCACACTTTATTATTTCAAGCACAGTCTCTTGATGGATGCAGAAAGAGGGCAGCTTTACTAACAAATTTCCACCATTTCAACTTTGTCAGTGTTTGTCAGTGAGCATTGCATGAAAACAGGACATAATACAGATGCCCCAGCTCACCACCAGCTTGTGTCTGCAACTGGTGTCGGCTCCTGAAGAGCAGGGAGACGTCAGCTGAGGTGTTTCCAAAACGATCACTGCCTTGAGTGCCAACTTGTAAGGTTGATACGAGTATCAGCTGTGCTCATGTGAAGCATGATTCCTAGCTGCAAGCCCTGGGGCAGCTTGTGGAGGTGTTCAGCGTGATTTCTGAGCATGCTCCATCACCCACCTTCTTTTCTGGCTGTAAATCTCAGGGCACACAGACGAGCCAGTATCATCATCACTGGCCCAGGTATCCTCTCGTATCAACACTCGGACCTGAAACTCAACTGCAGACCAGCGAGGAGCTGCTTTCCTTATGGGAGGCCTTTTTCTGGATAGTTACGATTGGGATATGAATCACGCTTCGCACATCACTCGGTGTAATAGGTTCCTGTAATTAAATGAGAGCTTTATTGAATAAATTACCACAGTAGTAATTATATGTGTAATACTCTTGCTGTATCTCCGGCAATTCCTTTGACTTTATTGCAGATAAAACAATGACCTTGTCTATTTTCATAATGCTCAATGATTTAAGAAGACTGGAGAAGTGTTAATTTTGAGTTGCCCAAGAAGTCTTTAGAAATGTTACTGGTGATGGTATGAGCTCAATATTGAGACAATATTATCCCTAATACTTTTTGTACTTTTACTCCAGTTGTCTATGGGAACACAAACATACCTGTATGAGCAATGGAGCTTGGCACATGTAGCAAACACTACTAATATAGAGGGAAAATGATAGTTTAGTCTATAATATCCCCAAATTGATTTTTCCTTGATGGAGTGGAGAGCCAGAATTAACTGCGTCCAATCAGCCAGGACCTTTATGTAAATTAATGCAGAATCAGAATAGCAGAGCATAGCTTGATGACATTGGCCTTATTTTTTGTATATTAGTCAATACTTGCTAAGTTTACAAATTTCCTTTGGCTGACTTCTTTATATATGCACATAAGTGCAAACTTGCCCATTGGATACTTAAATTAAATTCCAGTGAGGCTTTATTTTTATTTACTGCTTTCTCCAATATATGCATATCTTTCAAATCTCTACGGAGCTGCATCAATTCCTGTAGTATCATCTCCTAGTTTATTGAGTACAAGTAGTGACTGATTGTCCCTAGATACTTCAGGAACACCTAAGAGATACAAGAATGTAGTGTAAAATAGGCTATGACTTTATTAAGCTACCTCCACATTTGGGAAATAATTTAAGATGGTTGGGAATTTGTTTTCCCCACTGGAAAAATTGCTGATTTACTAAAATCAAATCTGTTTGCTAAGCAGAATTTGATTCAACATATCCAATTAAGAAGAAAAAGAAGCCAGTCCAATAGCGGGTTGACACTGTTAACTGAAGATTGTGCTTTTTCTCGTTATGGCATTTTTTCAAAATTTTAATGAACTTTGACTTAAAAAAAGTTGAAACCAATTAATTTGCCTGACCTGATTAAAAAAAAAAAAAAAAGAGGGGTGATGTGTGTGTGCTGGTGGGTGGTAATGTGAGATCACAGATTTATACCCTATTTCATACACAACTCTGCAAACTGCTGAAAACTTGTGGGAGATGGAAACACAGTCCATGCTCAGCAGGGAACTTCCTTGCCGTGCTACCATGCTGCTGATACCCTCCCAACCCCTCAGTAGAGAAAACTTGGGAAATTGGGTAAAAAATATCAGCATCTCCATTGTAGAAGGCATTCACAGTTTGTTTTTCTCCTTCTTGGTGACTTCTGGTTGGTGTCTTCTGCTTTTCTGGGAGTAGCTGGTTTCTGTCACCCTGTGCCAGAGTCAAGCTTGGGCTCCTGCTCAACTTTCAGCTCCTTGACAGCGTGTCCCATGCCATCCGTGGTCCTGCTCAGCTTTCCTGGGATCCTCCTTAGCAGTTCCTCTCTGCCTCCATCGTACTGAATGCCACATTTTTGGGAAGAGGTGATATTAGTCCTTTTTCTAACAATGACTTTGCTTGACATTTGCATTACTGTAATATCAGGATCCCATCAAGTCAGTTTGATGACACAGTCTGGTCCAGGGGAAACACTTTGTTTTAAGTAAAATATAAAACTATCTTCGATCAATAACATTTTAAAGTATTAATTTGCACTTGCACTCAGAGGGGTGCAGGAAGGACAGCAAGGCTTTCTACTATGCTTTGAAAAGCCACAGCAAGTAACTTCAGTGGAAGAAAAATAACCTAATAGCAGCTTTCTATGGAAATTCACAGTATTTCCCTGTTCAATGGTGTGTGAAAATACATGTGCTTTGTATGAATACAGAAATGAAGAAATAATTTATCAAGCAAATATATAGGAACTTCTTCAAGAATTTCTATTGCTTTGGAAACATTCTTTTTTTGATACAGCTTTACTGATCTGTTGTCTGATGGATAGATCTGAGATAGGAGAGGAAATACTTTCCTTCATTTTATGATAAAGAAAAGGGAAGAAAAAAACCCCAAGCATTAAGATGCCAACATGTGTTTCATCTACTTCAGTTCTGCCTGAGAGAACCAGATTCAGCAGAGCAGTTTCACTTTCGCAGAAGTTATTGCCGTACCTCTTCTGCTGCTTCTCACAAGCTTTCCTAATTTTTCCTTAGTTTCTTTGTATTTTACTTTTCCCAAGAGAGTAAAGCATCTGCTCTCTAGGAATCAGTGCCATCAAGTACTGAAGAGCCCTAGGTCTGCCAGACTAGGGAATATTTTTAGGGGGGATATTCTGTAGAATCAATTAAGTGTTTTCGTACCTGTATAGAGCCTAGAGGTGTCTAAACACCTGTTAAAAATCTGCAGCTGGATGTTTATTGATATACAAGATGAATAGGTCTTGTCATATTTTGCTCCAGTGACTCTCTAACCTTGTCTCGTTCTGCAAGGGATGGACACCCAGGTCCATGGGCCTGTGCCTTTGGCTGCTGGGCTGCCACATCTGGGGAGAGAAACAGGGTTCAGAAGTAAAAGACACTGTCATAGCTGTAGATATAAATTTCACACACCCTAGGCAGTCCTCTACCCCAGGGCAGGATCAGTTACATTTGTGACATTTTTGATGGCTTCTTGTCCAACTTTCTCTTCAATGCTAGTGATGGAGATACCGTGGTTTGAACTGACCTTGAAGTCAGGCCAATTTAAACCTCCCTGGTAAGATTTGTTGCCTAACTCTGAAGAAGAAGGTAACACCAAAGTTACTACAACAGGAATATCCTGATTTTCTGGAACAGAGATTACCCAAACATTTCCAGAAGTTGCATTTGGTATGTGCACCAGGTACAACAGCATTATTGTGACATACATGTCAGCATGGCATTGTGGCAGTGCTAGTAAATTTCTTGGTAATGTTAATAATAGACTGAGTAATCTGAGCTACTGTTTTTCCTTTTACATTGCCACTGTACTCCACAGGAAAATCACCTAAGACTTTTGTGACTATAATTATACTAAAGTCTGTATTGCCAACACAGTGGCTGCATTTCAGTTAGACTGAGTATTAGCTGCAGGAAGGAGATGGATGGATGGAAAGAGATGTACAGTTTAGGGAAAAGATATGATTATTCATTTCTCTTCAGCAAAAACTAAGAATTGTAGTAGTTCTTAGTATTGACTAAGAGCTGTCTAAGCTGGTCTTTTAGAAAAAATAAAATGCATTGTCTGTGGGGAATTATTTTGCTTTGAACTCCATGGTCAGACGATATCCTTGACCCAACAGATGGAAAGGACATAGTCAAAATACAAAGTAGCTACTATTTTTAAAAGGAGATATAAAAGAAATTTAGCTCAGCAAAATATTCTTTCTAAGCTTTATATACTGAAAAGAAATCCAAGAGTTTCCTGAAACCTCTTTGTAGTTGACAATGTAAACATCTTCCTTCTCATGCAAATAACATGGGTATTTTTAGTAAAGATTACATGGCATGGTATTTCTGATGCTTACTCCTTTTTTGAAAATGCTTTTTCTAAAAAAGAAAATATACTGTCAGCAGGCTTTCAAGATGCTGTGGGTCACATTTAGCATCACAATCTCTTGGTTTTCTGGGGCTGGATATGCGACCCTTTCTGCGGGGGTCTTCTGCAGCCCATGGAGACTCTCCCTGGTGTGGTTGCCACCTGAGCATCCTCTTGACAGCCTGTTTTAAAATCCCACCACGCAGCTGGGACCTGTGCAGCCTGACATTTAGATGAAGGCGATGATGGTAGCCTCTTAGCTTCTCCATCCAGTGCCAAAACCCAACTCCCAAGCACATGCCTTGCACACACATCCAAATGTCATGCTTGGAGAGAGCTTTCTGCAAAGACCGTTCCTCACGTTTCCAGAGCAGTTGCTGGATCAACAATGCACAAACAGAACTTGACATGAGGCAATAAAGAAATATTAGACTGAATGTGGCAAGACGGTGCTGCGGCTGCCTCTAATAAACATGGGCACAGCGTTTGTTATTCTGGGCAATTGCCTCTAATGAATGGGATTCTGAACAGTGAACAAGGAGGGAACACCCAAATCGGAACACGTTTCTGTCACCTCTGCCCACCGCCTTCCTTATCTTTAAAACACCATGGAGTAGATCTTCAGGACTGCAAGATCATTACAGAAATGAGGACAACTGTCCCTTTGACCATGGAGAACATGTACCAGAAGCTCTTGGTTAGAGCTATGGCTCCTGGGAAAGGATGCTTAAAAGTGGACTTTTACCCAGGCAGAGGAAAAGTTGGTGTGGCATCATCTAACTTGTTCTGAGCACGACCCTCCCAGGAATTTCAGTCTGTAACAGAAGCCTTGGAGAATACATGGAAATATCCCACCTTGGCAGGGCGGTAAGTACAAAACATCTGCTGCTTAATTCTTTTAATTCAATTAGTGCACTCAACCAGTTGCCTACTTTGCGGGGACTATTGATCAGTTCTCTGTGCCCAATATTATTCTTATTTCTCTGAGAGATGTTAATAGAAGGGACAGTGCTTCTGTCTAAATACAGAGGTTTTATTTGTTTGAATCTCCCTGCCCAATTACTCAAGTTTGTGAAAAGCTATCAGGTGGAGACAGCTATCAGAGTAGTATTCTTCCTTGATTGAGTTTCTACTTGTACATTTCCCAAAGCAAATAAAACCAGGTTAGAATTGAATTAAGGGGGTTCACACAGTGGTTTGTATTGGTTAATTCAATAGGTATAAAAACCACCTGATTAGTGAAAGCCGCACGAACATATGTCAGTTAGAAACCTCTTTGTTACTTATACAACAAGCACCGTACCTGTGTTATATGAGTTGTGGCTTTCTGAATGTTATGAAACCTGTTGACCAAATTTGTTTGTGTCCGTGTTTTTTAAACAAAATCTTCTTTGCCCACATTTTTTGGGGGGAGCTAAGGGAAGAAAAGCTTTTGGATGGCTCAACAGGCACCCATCAACTGAGACATCCCAAGTCACTTTCAAAATATTTAATTTTTTTTGTCTGATTTTACAGTTGAACTTTTCAGAGGCATCTAGAGAAAGCAGGTTACCAACTCCCACTGAATTTTCGTACAAGAAGGCTCTCTAAAGCCTACAGGAACCTCAGATTTCTGGCAGTATTAGGAAAATTATTAGATTACATTAATTTTAGGATTAAGAAGCAAGCATGGGAAAACCACTTATTTACAGAATCTGGATAGTATCTCTGTGATTATAGGGTTGTTTTCTTTTCCTTATCTTCGTGGCAGTTCTAGAAGTTATGCGTTGGGAAAAAACAGCACCCACCCACCCCCAAAAAGGAATGCCAGGAATGTAACAAAGTGTGATGGGAAATATGTGGAGAAAACAAGGATGGGCTTTTGGTCCAGAGGAGTTCCTCAGTCCTATAGCTCTCCAGGTGGTAAGTAAGTGAAACATGAGATTTCTCCTTCCCTGTTTTCAATGAAGTATCTGGCTGGAATTCTCCTGTTGTACATTAACACAGCAAGACTGAAGAAGAAATCTCAGTGAGTCATCAGCTTCTTAAGTATTTCCCTCTGCTTTGCTGCAAAGCCCCTGTTTCTGAATTACTCCGTATGTCGATAAAAATGCAAAGCCATTTTCCATTTAAATATTTTAAGTTAAGCAATTTGATAACACGGGCAACAAGGACTGGTAAATCTCATCTACTATCATGAATATAACAGTGACAGATCCCAGTAATACTTCAAAGGAAGGTCAGCGCTCCAAACAAATTACATTGGAGCCTTCAGCCAAGGCGTCTGCTCTCCAAAGCATGAATATATGGTGGATACAAAATTTAAGGATATTAAGTTATTTAGCCTGAGCGTCTGACTTTGTGAGACAGTGGCACTGAACCCCACAGCTTGCAGCTTGATTGCAGGCCATAAATAGTGCATGTGTGCCATATCGAATACATGACCTAATTTCATTTATCTCGAGAATACATCTTGAATATGAAATAGAGGAAACTGAGAACTCTTTTTTAAATTTTCTTTTGTTTCTTTCTAAAGCTTTCTGGGGGAAAGGAAGGGATGTAGTTGAGACAAAAACTTTTTTTGTGGTAATTTCTCAGCTTTGCTGGAAGTTTCAAAGACCAGCTCTCTGATCCGTGATGGTTTCTGCTAAAAGATAAACTCCAAATGGGATTATTTTTCCTGGGTGAGGCAAGAGCTCTTTGTTTTCAAATTCTTGCTGTCTCTCAAGAAAAACTTGAAAATATCAAGTGGAGGAGCAAGCTACAGGCAAGTTGACATCATCAGGTTTGCGATATTGCAATGATAATGGAAGTCAGGTAACTTTTGGTTCATTTTCTTATCAATATTGACTAGCTGACTGTGCAAACATGCGGCAGATATGTGGCATGAGAAAGCCTGGCCAACATTCATGAACTGCAAGATGCTCGGGTCAGCAAGCATCACAAGTTGATAATTCTCAATACACACTTTAATGAAGTCTGACATAGAACTTCAGTGTGACCTTGTTTTGTACAAGAGCAGTAATATTGTGAGTCACATCAATAAAACCTGAATAAGGTTGTGTTTTTTTTCACCGAAAAGAGTCTCTGACACCTGTGTTGCCGTAAATATTCATTGGAAAAACATACCAAATGGTGTTAGGGTTTATTTTTGGTCAGACTGGGGCCTGCAGTTGGGCTAATGACACTAGAAGCTGAACAATTTAGGCTGTTTTTTATGAATATATAATGTTAGAAATGATAGCTAAAATTGGGATTGCAGATGTAGATATGGGAGTGTTTCCACATGCATTTACTGGAGATATTTAAAGCAGCTGGAAATGGAGTGTGGTTCAACAGTGCTCTGCTCACCCAAGAAGGAATAAATTATATTACTGTGAACTCTAATGGCTCTTGATGACCTGCTTTTACAAGATCTCTATTTAAATGCTCATTTTCCTTTGGAATATCCCGGGATAGTATCTAGGATAAGAGAAGTATTTCTTCTGTTCTTAAGAGTTCCCTGGTTAGGGGACAGCAATTCTTGACTGTCAAAGAAGTAAGATCAGCAGAGTCAGAATATAATGATAATACAACTTTTAAATACTTTTGCATTTGGTTGTTAAGATTTTGTTTTATTTTCCTCTGGAATGTAAAGATTAAGATCAAAGTTTAATTAGTTTTTGTTTTGGCTGCTTAATGGTGGCTGCAGGAACACAAATACAAATGCTCATTGAAAGACTGGATCTCTGTTATTTGTTCATGTTTTTGCCTCCTGCTTGAACTTTATGCCTCTGTTGTGTTCCTGAGGGCACTTGAGAGCTTATTTTGGGAAAGAAGGAAATTACAGTGAAGCAACAAAAAATAAATCTGGAGCCAGTTCACTTCATAGGGTTTTAATATTCTACTCTTCAAAAAGGAAAAGCGTCTTAAAATGAAAAGGCTCTTCCTCAAATGTATCCACCAAAGAAACTCATTGCAGGGGAAGTGGAATTGTGAAGCAGGACAGTCAAATGAAATCTGCTCTTTTTTGGAATATTTTAGACCATGAAATCTGTTCTGATGTCTGTGTGAAATTTGAGGGAACTAGCTCTACCCAGTTGCCCCCACCTCAATCACGGAGGACTTCTCCCCACCTGTGAATAATGAGTCTGGTGGAGGAATGGCCTCTGGAGAACAAGCCTCAGCCGGCCAGTTAGGTTTAAGATAGGTCTGATTATGAACTGCAGATGTGATAGAGCCAAAAAATCTCAATAAAAGCTCTGTCTCTGTGCGAGGAATAGCAAAATCCATAGCCATGTTTGTAGAGTACTGAATGTTGTGCTGAGGACAAAAAAATCACTTCACCTTTTGTTTCTTTCCTTAACATCATTCCATATGTATTGAAAACAGAATGAGTTCCTGGGAAAAGGCCATGAGAGCCTTCTGAGCATGCATATATCATAGCTGTCTCAGAAGTCTGACGATTCCCAATGCGCTCTTCAATAAAACTTGGGATGCAGCTGTAGAGTCACACCCCCGTCCGTGCTCAAGACCAGTAATATTGAGGGTCACATCAGTGAGGCCCAATTTAGTCTTGTCAGTGTAAAGACTGTCAACTTTGACACCTCTATGGCTCCAAACACTCATTGGAAATTCATATTGACTGGTTTGGAGGTGTATTTCCTAGTTGGCTACTCAATAGATTCTCATGACCACCTTCTATCAGTTACGCATGTAAATGCATCTGCATATTTCGATGATTACAGCAAGGGTCCAGCACATGAACCCTGCCTCAGCTCTCTTCTGTGGGAAGGGAGAAGCAGCCACCTCCTGTCTGGGGAGCTGAAACCAGCATGTCCCAGTTTCAGTAGTGAAGGCGCCAAAGCCAAATGCCGGACAACCTCCGCACAGCTGTGTATTAAGCAACATTCAGTAAGGCACAGCTTCGCGAGGTAAAGTTGGTATTTGTGTAAGCCTGCAAAGATTTATGCCTAAGCTATTTTTCCAACATCATTATTTTTAGCATTTATCTTTTGCTCAAACTTAATATTCAGGCAGGCATTGTTATTTTTTGTTATTTTTAGAGCTTTTCTAACATGCATTCTGGACACATTGAAAATAATATTTTAAAAATATCTACAGACAGTCAAAGAAATATGCAGCTGTGTTTCCTGAAGTCAGCACCAGCCACAAACTGGCTTTACCTTTAATATTGCTTTTTTACCACTTTAATGATGCAGTTTCATGCAGGAAAAAGACAGGCTGACTTTGATGTGAGCTTTGTGCATATGAATGTTATTGGAAGAAGCCCTTTGTTTCACCTTTAGTAAGAAAGGGAGGAAAATATGTAGGAAATATCATGGGATTTATAGGTCAACAGAGCCAGGATTTTGCTTTTGTGTTTGGTTATTTGTTGTTTTTTTTTTTTCCCTAATGCTTCAGTCAATGGCATTTTTGGCTCATCATGTTCTGCTTTAGGATTGCAAAAGGCTTTTATGTTACTCACCAGCTGAAAAGGGGCTCCCACACTGCTCCCATGATGTGAAATATGAAAGAACTCAGGCAAAATGAAGAAGATTTCTAGATTTTTCCAAGTGTAGGCATGTGTTTTAAAAAGAATGGATTTTTGTCTTGGTGTGCTGGTACTAGAGGTTGAAAGAAATTGATGAATTAGCCTCAGCTACCCTTACATTGACCCTAGATGTCATTTTATAGAAATTCTGCATTCTTGGATTATGTGTACATGGTAGTATTTTATTAACACTCCACCCAAACAATAGGAAGTGCAGTGGTAGAGCTGTAAGTGTTGTATGGTTCAAGGAGAGGCTGGGCTGTCCTTCTTGGAGACAGAGTATCTTCAAGTCTAAAGGATTAAACATTTTATAAAAAAAAAAAAGTAATATAACCTCTGATGATGTACTTATGTGACTATAGAATAGGACCTAATTTACTAATCAGACACAATGAGGAATAGAATCTCAAGAGAGAGAAAAAGAGAAAAATTAGCGCTAAAAAAAGGTTTGAGAATAGAAGAGAAAATGAGTGAAGATACAGGTGGTGCAATCTAAGTTCAAATAAAATATACATGCTACTCTTAATGATAGTACTTCTCTTCTTTCACGTGCTCTGCTGATCTCATGTAGTCTTCACCATAAAAAGTTGCCCACAGTTATAGTGATGCTTCTAGAAGGTGAGTATATGTATGTCAGGAGAAAAAATAACACTCGCATTGAAGGATGATTTAAGATTATTCTTTCACTCTTCTGCGTGAGATTGGATCTATTGTAACCTTCCTAAACCTTTGTTACCTTTGTAATTTAAACTGACAGGTTAAATGCTAATGCAATTGATAGGGGTGAACAAGTGGTCAAGGAACAACCTGATCTGACTGTATAATGCATCAGAGAATTGCAAAAATATGCAGGTCAGATGTAATTTTGACAGAAAATGGCTCGCTGCAAGGGTTTATGTCTCCCTGGATAGTCTTAAAAAGAGTTGGACTATAGTAAGTACCACATTGCTTGAAAAAAATATCAAGTTAAACTTAATGGAAAAAATCCAAGTTCTCAATATCCTCAGATTTCATTATCAGTTTTTATTGGAGCTAGGATAATAAGATTATAGAATTAAAAGAAAAGTTATACCCATTTTCTTCAGCTCAGCAGCCCTAATGTGCAAAAAGAAAGCGACACTCATTTCTCACCATAAATACTCAGTGAAAACTACTTGGGAAAAGAAGTGGTCTCTGACCACGGCCTGATTTGATCCTTACTGAAGTAGAAATTCTGTTACTTCAACAGGCCTGGGTCATGGCAATTACTTGTAACAGTAGGTAAAAAGACATTAGCTCATTAATTAATCCTGAAGTTAATGGTTTTCTGCTTGGCATAACACGTGTGACTGGTGAGTGAGATCACGATGTGAATCAAGCGCCTGGAGCAGCTGCTCAAAGAAGCAGCTTCTCTTTTCCAGGGGTATTTACATGAAACCTGGGAAGATTGAGGATAGTTCAACTGAGACCATCTAATTTTAGTTTAGGGAGCTTCCTGCAAAGCAAGAGACCCACGTTTGAATTGGTCTGCTGACTGGTTAAGATGAGTCTGAAGCAGAGGGAAAGTTGGGCAGCTTTCATCTTGTCCAAAACCACTTTGTGAATCCCACCTTTATTTCCTTATAATATTATACATGCTTTAAAAAGGGCAATGTTTTGGAATATGGATTAATTTTCATTTTAGGGCATTACAACAAACTGCTTACTCCAGTCTGAGCATTACCTAGGAAAAAACCCTTCTGCCAAGGACATTGGAGAAGTATCGGTTCTTCTCTGAAACAACTCTGATCAAGAAGAGAGATGGTGAACACAAAATTTGTCTGCCAGTGACATCATGCCATTGTATTTTTGTACCATATTGCTTAAAGGAGTGTTTGTTTGCTTGCCTTTAAACTCTGAAATTGCTCAGACATTTGCCACTGTCATGCCCTCTCAAAGTCCCTACTCCAACAAGAAGCCACAAGCAGGTAGTAAATGGCCCAGAACAAAGACAGATAAAATAAACATATTTTCAAGAAGACATTCCCTTCAAGAAGTTAACCTATTTTTAATATTTTATTAATTTTTGAAACTTTTTTTTATTTTTTTTTTTCTTTCTCAGAGGAAATTTCAGGGTTGAATTTGTCCTTTTGCTCATGCAAATGTTCACTGCATTCTTCATCTATACAGAAACATAGAAATGTAAGTTGCCTGGGTGCCTTTAAGACCTTAAAAATAATTCAGTGCCTACTATGTGAAATGGACCCATCCTCGCTGCTTTAACCCGCAGAGTAGGTTAGCATAACATGAAATCAATTATTCTACTAGACACATAAAAGCTGTCAGCTTTAATACTTAACTGCAGTATCTCCTCTGAATGTTTGATTTCCAATCACCTGTGTGAAGCTCTAGAAATACAGAGACATCAGACAGGTTCTGGGATAAGAAATGTATTTGACTATCCCGAGTTACAAAAGCAAAATTTGGAATGAGTAATGCACCCTGTGAGCACTGCTCCCTTTTAAATCAAACATTTCCTAGTCCCCTAAAGTAAAGCCGAGCAGAAACTACAGAACAAATATTGAATTTCTATTCTGCATTGTCATAATTGTCACACCATTTCATTTCTTTTTCAGCTCTCCTGGAACCCGCTCGGCTTTAGCTGTAACATTATTCTCATAATTTTCTTT